>PVKA01004054.1:0-102979 GCA_004027165.1 Ctenomys sociabilis | reverse complement strand
GTCAGTTCAGCACATATATATAAAGAATCCTTTTAAAAACATTTGTACTTGAAACACACATACAAGGATGCTGTGGACAACACTAAAAACAACTACAGCTTGATAAGGTCCTTGTTATTGCCTTTTTAAGAGATTGGATCCTCTCTAGTATTTTGAAAGACTTGGATTTAATAATGGGGTAATTATACCAGAAAAAAAGGATTTCCTTTTTTTTTTTTTTTAAAAAAAATCATATTTCTTTTACCTCTAGCATCAATTATTTTAGAAAGGATACTATAGGAATTATACTTTTTTGTTCAGTAAAACTGAACACTAATTATTTAAAGGCATCTATCAAATTTAACACAGCTTATTAGAGACCAAGTACATTTTTTTTCTCTGAACATTTTGGTCAAGCATTTCTAACCATAAATGCAAATGGAATTTTAAGAGGTAGATTTTTTTTCCCATGATGCATTTTGTTAATATATGTATTGTCCAGAAAATAAAAACAAGCACTGTGTTTTCTTAAAGTATAAGGGTCTAATGAGCAGAAAAATAAAAAATAGATATGGTATTTGTTACAGTCTGACACTTTAACAGTCATAGCAATGGATGTTTTTGAGCAAATGCATTTTGCACTCTCTTAAGATTAAAATACGAGTCTGCCAACTGTGTTAAATCCTCCTCCACCCCCTCCACCAGTTGGTCCACAGCTTCCTGGTGGGTCATTGTCATCAAATCCATTGGGCCGAAACGAACAAGAGGCAGATGCAGCTTGCAGGGCCCGGGCTCGAGCGTTCAACTCTTGCTCCTAAAATTAAAAATAATCTTTATGAAATTGAGATCCTAAATGCAACAGATAGGTGTATAACATACACAATTATTCTAAAACTGCTTATGGCTTATTAAGGCATCCTTCAAATCTTAGTAACTGTCAAAACGTCAACACTAATCTTTACCAAACCCCACTGAAACAAAGAATGGAGGGAAATCTGTATGTAAGGCTCCAAATGACAGACCCTAAAATCCATTTTGCTTCACTATCTTATTCTATAGCCCAGTATGGTGGTGGTGGTTCATGCCTATAGTCCCAGCACTTGGGAGGCTGAGACAAGAGGATCCCCTTGAACTAGAAGATAACCTGAAATTCTAAACAATATAGAGAACATAAAATTAAAAGGTTATATGACAGGTTATCCATTCTTTATCAATTGGTGCTTCTTTTCCTTTTTCTTTGGATGGTATCTAGGTATACAGTTCAGGCTGTTCTTGAATTCAAAACATAATCCAGACTACATACAAACTCATGGTGATCCTCCTGTCTCAGTCTCCTGAATAATGAGTGGGATTACAGATGTGTCACACCATGCATGGCAACTGGGGATACTATGGAAGTGCATAATTACAGTAAAAGTTATAAATAAGGATGAAACCTATATTTTTTGTATTATTTTCTCAGGCTACTTAATAGTGTACATTAGAACTCTGAAAACAATGAAAAGTAAATTGAAGCCTATTTCCTTACAGTAATACTTAAACATTTCCCTATCGAATTATTAGAACTTTTATTAGGAGCAGCCATACCCATCCCTGTGACAGGCACATATCAAGAGTTCCAACACACTAATTTCAGAACAGTGTTAGGTGTTTAGCTGTAAAGGGAACAATGTGACTAAACTATGGTGAATTCTTTAGGCAAAGTGTAAAAGTGGATTCTAAACCTAAGGGTTTATAAATTCCTCTAAATAATGTGCCAGTACTCTGACACATGCCCACACATCTACTGTTTTCAAATGGGATTGATGACAATAAGATCTGAAAGCCAGTGCTAAAAATCATAACACTTGTGCCAAGTGTTATGGAAGAACTTTCAATATACAGTACGTATTAATAAGAAAAGTAGTATGGTTTCTACTTTTCTTTCTTTTTTTTTTTTTTAACTTACACCACCTTGACAAAGACAAAAAATGGTGAAGTAAGGACAAGTAGGAACTACAGCCTCTCTGGGATCAAGTTACCTAGAAAACTGGGTGCAGGAAAATGGTAGGTCGCTGGGGAATGGAAAGAAGCTGACAGGAAAACTAATGTACAGAGAAGCTGCAGAAACCAAACACAATGCATGGAAATGAAGTGGTCTGGAAAGCTAAACCCACTTTGAGGGAGGAACACCTGTGGCCACTGACACAAGGGAAGCCTACTAAGGGTTGCCAGTCCCAGGTTGTGCAAGCCCAGTTACTGTAAATTGCAAAGCCAGCATGGGGTTGTACTGACTCCTTCTACATGGCATTATAGAGTTGGAAGAAGAAACCCAGTGCAGTGGCCAACACATTTGACTGTTTAATTAGGAGGCATACAGGAAAGGGGTTAAGACTGAGCTACAGCACTACTGCACGTCAAGGTTTCTGGTGTTACTCTACAAGAGTGACTGGGTGGGAGATGGCTACAAAAAAGAACTGTAGGAAGGGTTCAGCCTAGACACAGACCCCTGTAATATTTAAGCTCAGGTTGGGAAGCACATGGGAGCTCTCCATCTGTGGTAAAGCCAGACAATTTGTGTGTGGTTATCAGATGGGCCTGGGTCTGAAAAGTGCTGGTGCTGTCTAGCAGACTGGCTGGTCTCGAACATGGTTACCTATTCCAGCACAGAGGTCAGTGGCCTGTTTGCTTTCTCCATCTATGTCTTGTGATCAGGGATGTCATGGTGTCAACAGTTGCCACAGCTTAGGATACACAAACGAAGGGGCCTTTGGAAGTGTGTGTGGGGCACCTCACAAATCCACAGGTCAGAGGTAGGCACAGAAAGCATGGCTTGGGGTGCATAGAGGCACTTGGGAACTGGGAGAGGCTGCGTGAATACAGCCCTTGGGTGGACACCACTAGCCAACTACCTACAAGAGCAAAGATGGGACAGGACTCAGCACACACACAGAGGTGTGAGTGTAGAAATAAGATGTTTTAGCAGTGACTCACTTTGCCCTCTATCTGGTAGATTCTAGTACTACAAGCTTTGGGAAGAAACCTCTCAAAAAAAAAAAAAAAAAAGGTGAAGTGTTTTGTACTCTTTTCTTCATTGGTGTTTTCTTTCTTTTCTTTTCTCTCATTTTTGCTTTCTTTTCCTTGTTACATTTATCTACTTCTATTTATTTTTTTCTTATTCCATAATAGGATCTTTTATCTTATTTTCCTCTTCTCCATTTATTTTTTATGTATTTAATACAGAGTCTACAGGGTCTCACTACACTGATTGGACTCATAGTAATTCTCTTGTTTTAAGCCTCCCAAGTGCTAGCATTACAGATATGCACCATCACGCTTGGGCTCAATCACCCTCTCAGGTGCCCCTCTCATTGAATCCAGGTCCCTGTCTGACTAAGCAGGTGTTTTAATTCACTGTCTGTCCCTCTTCTTCCTTTTAATTTTCAAAATAAGACTTGTCACAGTTTTCTTAGTTGACCCATCTTTATTAGCATTGCTAAGCTTTACTAATCAGATACTTAAATGACTCTAGATTATTATTATTGAATTACTTGCTATTGTGGTGCTATATTTACTGAATGTTTATTGTAAATCAATACTTGGTTTGTCTTTGTGTCTATATTATAATTACAGATTTGAAGGAGGAGTTTTTTGAGATAGGGTCTTGCCATGTAGCCCAGGCTGGGTATGATCTTCCTAAACTTCCCAAGTGTTGAGATTACAGGAGTGAGGCACTATACTACTAACAGCATTTTGTCTATTCTTAAGGCTGACACAAGGATAGCTTTTATTGATTCTTGTGGTATGTCAGTATAATAGTACCTTGGTTTATGGACTTAATTTGTTTTATGACTTTAGGGAGTCACTTCATGTGGAGTTTGTGAATGGAAGGAAAATTTACCCCAATGCTTTTGTTTGTGAACTAAATTATTTACAAATGGAAGTGTTCATGGACTAAAGGTATTACTATATCCAGTTTGTCTTTGATTCCATTATTGTTGCTGATTTTGATGTTGTTACTAGGATGGCATAGTTGTTATTATTAATTGGTTTTTACTATATATCAATACTGGTTTGTCTTTGAGTCATCAATAACACTTTGGTTCATTTCCAGAGAACTGGGTGCTCAGACAATAATACTTCAGAGCATCCTTCAGAGCTCAGATCTCTCAGATGTTGGGGCAGAGGCAAAGACCCATATACAGTAACATCCAAAGCTTATCACTGGAAAGCAGACAGCAACTACACAGCTCTCCATACCTGCAACAAAGTATTTCTACTACTGTGTAGTGAACTCTAAGCTATCAGTTAAAAAAAAAAAAAAAACAACTGAAGGAAACCAGAGAAAACAAGGCTATAAAAATGCCTTTGAAAACTTCCAACTTCCTCAGAGCTGATTTAATGGGCATCAATTGGTGGATGGAGGGAAGGGGTTGAGACGGGGACACAAAAGCCAAACACTGAAGTACAGTGCTACCTTGTTTCAGGAACTTAATTCTTTCAGTGAGTCTGGTTACACACCAAACTGGACTGTCCCACCAGGCAGCTTTTATTTAATTTTACTAGTAAAAAAGATGGATATAAGTGATTAGATCCATTTGTATGCCAGAGGTACAATCTACCTGATAGAACAGTCATGTAATAGTAGTTCAAACTGCCCAGCATGGAGAAATACAAGTTATAGACCATCATGAGAATGTTAATGATATTGAGGCCAAAAAAGTAAAAAATCAAACAAAAGACAAAACCTCCCAAAGATTTAATGAATCAAAGAGGTGGTTCTTTGAAAGAATAAGCAAAATAGACAAACCCTTAGCCAATATTACCAAAAAAGCTATAAAGACCTCAATCAATATAATTAGAAACCAAAAAGCTGAAATCATAATTAAAATGTGAAACAGAAGATTAACAACTGCTTTGAAACCTGTACTCCAATAAATTGGAGAATCCAGAATAGTTAGATTTCTACATTAGTACAAATTATCAAACTGAATCAAAAAGATATAAGAACCCTGAATAATCACATTGGTAGGCAACAAAACTGAAGCATATCCATCCCTATAGCAGGAGAAAGCATTCTGTATTCTATACATAGAGGAATGGATAAAAAAAAATTCCTACATAATGCAGTACTCTTCTGCTATAAAAAGTGTAAAACTGAGGCATCTGTTGGAAAATGAATGCAACTTGAGAGTATGCTTTTACGTGAAATAAAGCAGATACACAAATTTAAATATCACATGGCACCTCTTACATGAAACACAAAGTATAAATAAGGAACAAAATAAAAGCTAAATAATAGGAAACCAGGAGATGGACATTTATTACATGTGGAAGGGACTAAGAAAGGGAGCAGGTGGGAATGAGAGGAGGGGTATGGGATGTAAAAGGACTTATGGTGCTACGCAGGTACACCAGCTTCCCGTGACGACCAGTCAGTATGTGCAGCAAGTGCACACAGTACGAATTTATTTAATTTATTTATTTATCTGTATTTTAGGGAAGGGTCTACAGGGTGTTCAGGGTCTCACTACTAGATCAGACTATTAGTGATCCATTTGTATGCCAGAGGAACAATCTCTCAAGAGCTGGGATTACAGGTGTAAGCTACCACGCCCAGTCTCAATTGCCATCTCAGCATGTCCTGGGGGGTGGGGCTGGCACAGCAGGCCCTGTACCTGCTTGCAGGCCCTTTAATCTGCTGAGCTATTTGGCCAGTCCCACAGTACGAATTTAAAGATTGACAAAAAAATGACTTGACTTCACCATGTCATGTGGCAAGGTAACACTATTTTATAATTTCTAGATGTAATTTTGTAGTTAACTATTGCTTTTCTCCAGAAGATGCTCAATTTTTCATTATGGAGGAAAAACCCCAGGCTTATTTTGCCACCTATCTCACATTTTGAACATTTTATTTGTCTGCGGCATATAGTGACTGGCATCTGACTTTAAAACACAAAATGTTAAGGAATTATTTTATTCCTTATAAGGAATTATTTTCATGGCTAAAATATACCTTCAGTAAGAAATCCTTGTTTAAATAGAATAGCCTAATTAAACAGTCCCTGACAGGGCTTTTATAACTTAACTTGCAGAATACTTTTTGAAACTTTTTTTTTTTGTTTACTGTTATTAACAAAGTTTACATAGCAGAATCCCACACTGCATATTTTTAAATGTTGTATGTATTAATTTAGTCTTCAAAGAATGAAATTATGAGAATTTCAGGTGTTTTACTGGTAGAAAATAAAAGCTAACTATAAAACAGAAAGAGGCACAACACAAACAAAACTCAGTTCCTTAATATTCTAGCTCTGTAACTTAGCATCTAGAAGCACCCAAATGATGAAACTTTAAATCTATATCTAAGAAGCTATATTTGATTTCAGATAGATGATACTCCATAAAACACAAAAGAACATGCAAGGGTACAGTTCAGCAAGTTCTGTGTCCAAATGGTACAATGATTTTTATCTAGACTTTATTACAAAGTGATTCTATCCAAGAAGCAATGTTGATGAACACATAAAATGATTAACTTCCTTGCTTCTGACCCTATGAAATTTGTATTCCATTTCATAAATATATGGCTGGCAGAGGAAAAATGTACACTTTCGATGAACTTATAGATAAACGTAGAAAAAAATTTCCATTTCATTCTGTCATTATAGATGAGAGCTTTGCATACAAATCGTTATCTTTAAAAACTGAATCCTAACAAAAGACAGTGGATTTCTGATGTATGAAGTATTAGAAAATATGCAGTTACCCTGATATGTACAAAATGATAACTTCATTTGCAGTACTGATCCAAAGTAAAGGAACTCCAAATGTTCACCCTGCATCCTTCTTCTATTTAAGTTTTTAGAACTATTTTTTAAATAGGTATACTGCTACTTTTTACAACTAAAGTGATATCCTGGGCATATTAATCAGTTATAAAGCATGAAATGCTTTGTACTATGAAATACTGGAATATGCACAAGTTTTCAATTATGCCTCATTTTAGGAGTAAAACAAAAAATGAGAATAAGATAAAAACATATATGCATAGTTTGTATTCAAAACTAACAACTGAGTGTTGAAAACTGCTGTATATAAAACAGCAACAGCACACTTTCCTAGTGTCTGGCAATTATTATATTCATCAGAATAATTACATAAACAATACAGTACTACTAACACAAACCTGAAATACCATAATGATTTGGTTAAATAGTATGAGAAACTTCACAATTTAAGCCTTTATCAATTACATTACTGCATTTAAAAGTAAATACTCATAATCTAACTTATATTTCAGTGTCTAATGATGGTTGAATATTATTATAGTTTGCTTTAAAAAGGTATTTTGATAATGCAGCTTTGATTTAATAGCCAGTCTAAGTACGGGCAAATCAATTTGGATATGTTTTTCCCATTAAACAACTGCTTGATCTAATACTTTAGACAGTAGTTAGAACACTGAAAAACCGAGCTCACAAAAATACATAACTTGTCACGTAACACAGAAGCCTCACAATAATTATGAAAAGGGTGGCTCTTCTTGCTCATTACTGTGCAGTCAGAATGTGTTGTGGTATGTGACAAGATAAACTGCAAAACTGTTTTAGACCTAGACTGTAATGTAAGGAGTTGATATGGCTACAGAAGAGTTTGGCAATCTGATCACAGAAACTGATTTCTTGTTTTGTAAAACCCAAATCTCTCATTAAATAAATATTTTACCCAATAACTCATATGTAAGTCATCACCTGCCTGTTTCCAAAACTCTACATTGCCCTGAGCCTTAATGTCTACATTTTCTATTATAGAAACTTTCAGATTAAGCATCCAGCACCAGGAAGATCAAAGCTACCTCTCCAGTCCTTCAGAATCATGAAGCTCAGTAAGTAGTGCTAATCTGCTGTGAAGCAAAAAAGATACAGATGAATACATTTTATTTCTACCACCTTGATAATACATCACTTCACTAGGTGTCAGTCTCTGCAGTCCAACAGCAAAAATTCCAAATTCTCACTCTGGGACATACCATGTAGACTATTTGGATATTTTACAATGCAGTAAATTTTAAAGTTTCTGAAAAAATTTCCTTCTAAAAATCAGTGCTATCATAGCCCATTTTTCTTATTCTACCTACATCTTTTAGTTTTCTGACTCAAAAGTTTTAAAAACTTTTAAAACTTCCTCTTTAAACTCATAAAAATACTTAATCTTATTTTTATCTGTACAGTATCTTTTCCTACAATTTCACTATAATTTATTGCTGGACCTTTCTATTGATAGCAAGTTAACAGGTTTCAAAGCAAAATACTTTCCGTAAGATCACTACTTTAAATAAAATAACCCTTGAAAAAAGTATGCTTACATATAAATCCTTCTCATGTGAAATATATTTTATACCTTTTATTTACTAATTGATTTTACCGCCCCAGTGCTCAAATACTATATTCTTTCTTTATAAGTTCTATTGTTTTTTTCCCAGTATTTCTTTATTTTGCTCATCTAAATGCTGATAAGTAGCCCTCAAAATATATGTTCAGACTGCAGGAATCAATAAGAAATTTAGCAACTGTTTTTCTTGGATAGATAGGATGGAGAGGAGAGAAATACCTGCATTATTTTAGGGCCAGGGAGATAGCTCAGTAGAATAAGCGCTTGCCTGGCAAATGCAAGTTCCTGAGTTTAATCCCTGGTACCGCAAGAAAAAAAAAAAAAATTATGTTTCTAGAGCCAGTCAAATAGCTCAGTGGAAATAAAGTGCCTGCAAACAGGTGCAGGGGCCAGGTGTTCTATCCTGCAGAGCCAGCATGCAGCTGGCCCCACTCCCACGGCATGCGGAGACAACAATTGAGACTGGGCTCTAATCCCAGCACTTGGAAGGCTATAAACAGGAGAATTACTACGAGTCCGATCTAGTAGTGAGACTCTGAACACCCTGTAGACCCTTCCCTAAAATACACGAAAAAAAATTATGTTTCTATATGGCAAAATCATAGAAGTATCTTTTTCAGCTAGACACACTTTCTATAATTACAAACATTCTAAACATACTTTTTTTTGAGCCACAATCGCTATATAGTCCAGGCTGGCCTTGAATTCTGGCAGTTCTCCTGCCTCAGTGCTGGAGTTACAGGCATGTGTCACAACACCCAGGCTTAAGCTTATCTTTATAATTAAAAGAAATAAGTATTGTATGTTGCCTCTAAGGGCTACTTATTTTCATAATCAATTCACAACATTACAAGTATGGTAATGTATATGAATATGCCATGATTATATGAGTTCACCTCATATAAATTTAACTCAAGCTTCAGAATTCCTTAAACAGTTTTTTGCAGTTCAAAATTAGGGCACCCAATGAAGCACCTATTAATAGCTTACTATTTTCATAAACAAGGAAGTTTATTTCCAGCTTACCTGTAAATATAGTTTATTGTCTTTTGTTATAGCATCCATAAGTTCTTTCTGTAGAGGTGGGTCTCCATTTACCCAGGGTCCATTCATTGGAGTATTACCATTTAAACCATTAGTGCTGTTTTGTTTTTTATATAAAAGCACGTAAGCTGTGTCCTTTGGAAATCTACTGGTAATTTTCTGCACTGACTGAAATGAAGTAAATGTCACTCTGCTGTCATTAAATAAAAACCATTCTTTTGACATTTCCTTAGTCAAATCCTGGTCAATGACACCACTGGGACTCTGTCTCTCTAGGAGATGGTTCTGGGAGGGTGCCAATGCCAGAGTTTCAGCCGGGTGGCACATCTCATATGAAGACTCTGTACCTGTGACGTTTCTGGCGTAAGAATAGTAATGCCCACTTTCAGAGGATATGCCAGAGTGAACAACAACAGAACTCAGTAGGTAGGGCACCAATTTTGGGCAGAAAGGTTCTTCAGTCCTGGAAGGCTTTAATTTTTTAGCTAGATTCTCACTAATATCATTGAAGTCAACATCAACGGACCAACTCTCTGACAATGAAGAGAAAGAAGTAGTTCTTTTAACTGGCAACTCCAAAACCAGTGGCAGTGACACGTTATCTAAAATTTTTCTTCTCACATGATACTTTTGATCATATGAAAATCTCAGAAGAGTAAGAATAAGGTATTCAGGTTCCTCTGTAATTTGCATAGTTTTCTCAGCATTCTGCAGAGAGGCACAATTTTCACAATAATATTGGTTATCACCAGTAAGAATCTCTGGAGCCAAAAAATAATTTAGTAAGTCAGTTACTGAAGGTGTATTTTCACCACCTGTTTTCTGAGGTACATCTTTATTGAAAAGAATCTTGGTCACCTCATTAGAGACAGAAGTGTCTTCAGTGCAGTGGAACTCATCAGGAGGATTGCCTATTTCATTCAACACTGAGTCACAGACAAAGGCAGCTGTTGCTGGGTTATAAACCACTGGTTCTTCTGAAGGACCAGGTCCACAGGCTCGCATTAGGCCACCGTCTTGTGCACTGGGTAATGACACTGGGTCTTGGAAAGACAGGTCTTCCATAGGCGGGGAAGGACAAAAGGCCAGTGAAAGGTCTGTGAAGGCTTCTACTTTTTGTGAGGTACTCCTACAGTTCAGACAACATACATGTGTCTGTAGTTTTCCTCCGAACATTCTCTCTATTAAAGTCTTTTCACTGTCATTTGTGCAAGGGGTC
The DNA here is from genome assembly GCA_004027165.1 of Ctenomys sociabilis. NCBI lineage: Eukaryota > Metazoa > Chordata > Mammalia > Rodentia > Ctenomyidae > Ctenomys > Ctenomys sociabilis. Next base: position 92,361 of record PVKA01004054.1, on the reverse strand, counting down.
TCTGTGACTTCAGCGGCCTTAATGGCTCCAACTGGTAAAGCTTCACTGCACCCCAGGCCATTGGAAGGCATGTGTAAAGACTGGGCTTTCAAGAGCTTTTCTTCTTCATGGAGTCTGCAGGAAAGATATAGCGACTTCATTTAAGTTTATGTGTATTTCTATTTACAAATATTGGTTGCCTATACAAATCATTTCAATCAAATATAATACTTAATTACAAAATTAAGGTTTTCTTTTTATTAACAATTGTACTAGTAAACAAACAAACAAACAAACAAAAAAAAAATTATACTAGCTGGTCCTAGAAGAAAAGTGAAGGAGTTACTAGTATGCTAATTCTCATTGTACTTTCTTTGTAGTGCTACTCTTGCATGTACTACATCATAGTTGATTACTTGTCAATCCCATCCATGTCTTAGCTCTTCTTGGCAAGTCTTACAAGTTTAGCACAAGAAACCACTAAATATGCCTCTGATTAAAAGAAAGAATTGCATAGGTTGAGTCCACCTTACTTTGCTAGTAGTTATTCGTAAAACTGAAGGGAGTAAAGATGGGGAATACAAGAAGATAATAGGTTTTATTAATCAGGTGATAAGGGGAAGAACAATATGCTGTATTTCTACAATGACAAATTGGTTTAAAGAAGTAGCTTTTAAACTTTTTGGTTATAGAGACTCTCTATTCTTAAACATACAAGCGCCCAAGAAATTTTATTTACTTGGGGTGTATACTTTTGTATTTATCTTGTTAAAAAAGTTATAGACTATGAGCAATAAAATATTACATTTATTTAAAAGCAATAAAAGTTGTGATGGTTAATCATACTTATCATCTAATTGGCCTAAGAAAGGCCAAGGGTGTGTTCTCTGGGGTGTGTCTGGGAGGCACCTGCAGAGATATTGACACTCTGGCCAGCACATTGAAGGCAGCCCACTCTGAGCAGGGCAGGGCTGCACATGCTGGGGGCAGACAGAGGAGAAGTCTGCCAGCACCAGCTCCCTGGACCGCGCTGCTTCCTGGCAGCCAGGAGGTGAGATTCCCCCAGGCCATCTTATGCCCTGACGCTCTGCCCACCACAGGCCTTAAAAGCAACAGAGTGCCTGGCCGTGGTCTACAACTGGAAACTGAGCCAAAATGTTTCCTCTCTTAAGTTGTCATTCTCAGGTATGTTGTCACAATGAAGAAAGCTGGCTAACACAAAACCCATTACGTGTCAATATAAATAATGCCTTTAAAAATTTTGTTTATTTATGTACTTGGTACAGGGTCTCACTATGCAGCTCATACTCAAACTCAGAGGGACCCTCCTGTTTTTGGCTTCCCTAGCACTGGGATTATAGGTGTATGCCACCACGCCCGAACTTGGTGGCTGGCTCAGTGCAACGGGGCCTGGTGAGGTATGTGGTGCCATGGATCAAACCCTGGTCCCTGGGTTTGCCTAAGTAGGCGCTCAGTCTGCTGAGCTACCTTGCTTGCCCTAAAAGTTTTATTTTTAGCTCTCTCCTCTCTAGAAAAAATGGCACTGTTTATTTTAAGTATGTGGCTTCATACAAGACAGTTGGATCCTTTGTATTCTATTCACTGCTTTATGTTTTGCTTTTTTTTCTTGATGAAGTATATTAAACAAAAACTGACTTCCCACAAAGATGTAGTTAGAAGATAGAAGAGCCCACCGATTTGAGTTTTGGGATCCACTGCAAGACTTTGTTACCAGCTGGTCTGAAGTAAGAAAATCCAAAACAGAAATCAAAGTGAAAGTCAAAAAATATACCATAAAGGCAAGGGTATTTTAAAGATCAATACCTGAAATATATTTTCAAAAGTAAGAATAATATTAAATGAAAAAAAACTGATGAGAAAACACAATTCAAATTATAATCTAAAATGCCTAGGGATATAGCTCAGTAGTACCCATGCCTGTCTAGCAAGCAAAAGGTCCCAAGTTCGATTCCCTGTACCTAAATAAAGAAAATAAATCATGATCTAAAAATACTTTTTACCTGTCCAGCAGAAACCTGAGGTATTCAGAGCAGTCTTGCTGTGATCTGGGAGTAAACCAGGGAGGTCTAGAAGCCTCAAAGAATATCCTGGGTGCATATGCTTCTCTCTTTGATAGCAGTAAAAGGAAAACCAACAAGTGATTCTTACAATGAAACAACTCTAATGCATAAGGCTTCATAAAGATTACTTAAGATTACATTGGGCCAATCTTAACAGAAGTATCAGACCTGGGGGCAGGTTAGAGTTTAGTTGCAACTTTTCACCCTGAAGAATATAGATCTAGACCAACTATGGGACTTGCCCAAGGTCCTACAGTTACACGAGGGGCAGCAGAAATATGAATTAAAATTCAGGTCTCTCTTAACTCTTCATATAATGGCCTCACATTATCTCTTTGTCATGTATTTGAGTCTACAAGTTTTGAAAAACTAAATTTGATAAAGATATGGTACTGAACATATATTACGGATAAAGGAACAGGGGAATACTACCTAGACCCATGTACATGTATTTTTTTTTTTTGTTTATAAATTTTTTTGGCTAAGTACATGTATGGAATGTGAGCACAGCAGTTAGAAACTCGGCCAATTCTCCTCTTTCCTATCTAGATTTTTTTTTTTCCATTTAAGGAAATTATACTTGAGATATTTCTAAGCTTGTAAATAGGAAACCAAGCATTCTCAACAATTTAGTTCTAACAATTACAAATTTCTCTTCCTTTCAGGACCTGAAAGGAATATTTTTTAATATTATTTTATGCCTCTGTAAGATAAAGAAATCAAAGTAAATCCAAAAACAATACTGTAATTCACATGTAAATATTATGTATCATTTGTATTTATGTGCTCAAAACCTAAACTGAAACTTCTTTGAACATAATAGTCCCCCTGGAATGCATAGACTACAAACAGATACACACAGTATCTCTTAATAGATTCCTATTGGATGATTATTTACAATGTGACTTTTTCCAATAGCATACATGTGTTTTCTTGAATTCATCTGTGGATGTAAAAGATCACCACAAAGTTTAAGTTCTAAAACTTAGAAAATAATTGATGTACAAAGATTTTTAATCATAATGAAAGTGGACACAGAAAGGAGAAAAAAGAAGGCAAAGTACCCACAAAATTTTAGTAGCTTATTATTGTGCAAATCTTCATTCAGTATCTGGAAATTACCAAAGACAAATTTAAAGTGATTTCTTCATGGAGATTTTTTATTGGATAGGAAATCAATCACCATGATATTCATTTACAATAGAAAGCAAGAAGAAATAAAAACTCGGGCACAACACAGTGTCTACATATTTCAGGCGTGGCTTTGGTACTTTTACTTGAATTCTCTCGAAAGTTAAGATATATGACAATTTCATTAATTAAAAATAATGTGAACCAAACATAGTTACTATATACTACATGAAGATAAACTCACCTGTGTATGAGCCAAAAAGGCAAAAAGATGCTGTAATTTTTTCATTAATGAATTGCATCCATTTAGATTTAAAGATAACACCTGTCTCCTGAAACTGAAAGAGAAGAAAATACAGTGATTTACATTTGTGTGTACAAATACACACGCATTTTTTAAAGTGGTATTTTTAAAAAGCTAAAAGGAAGCTGGTTCAAGAACTTACTATCTTCCTCCAACTAAAACTTACATGATAATTCTTTGCCCAACAAAGTTACCTACCTACACACAACACAGTGAAGAGGGAGGTGAGAGTAATGCTAAATGAACACTTGCTTTATGGTCTTGCAATGGCCTATGTGCTCTACCACATTATTCCTATTTTCTATTCTGCCAATTAACACAGACTGCCACCTCTACTGGGATTAAGAAACTCCTGGAGAGGTGACTGGACTATGTGAGAGATGGACTTCATCTATAGGCTGCATGACCTATGGAGGAGACAGGGCCTTGTTGCAGGACGCAGGCATGGAAGGATGACCTTGGGACTGCACGTGGGCCTGGCCTGAGCCTTACAGGCTTCCTGAATGCCTTGAGGTGAGTAGCATCCTTCACTCTGCCTTTCCACCATTGTATTGATGCCTCACAGCCAGCCAATCTGGCTCTTAAAACTACTGAGCCAGATTAAACCTTTCCTCCTCTACAAAGCTCTATGTGTGAGCTATCTTATCCTAGAAACAGAAAACATGAGCAATGCTAGGTTAAGCTGTTAATTTGTAACTTAAGCAGCTTTTAAATTCTTTCAAATTTGTATGAAATAAAAAATGTGTCATCAGCCACTATAAATTTAGAGGGGTTTAAAGTGTACAAACTTGCTCTCCATTTTGAAATAAACCAAGGTAGACAAAATTTTATATTATCACAAATGACATATAAGAATTTAGAAGTGAAATACAATCCTATAGACCTATTGAAAAAAAAGGAGAAATTTATAGAGGCTTTTAAAATTCATATATGATAAGTGAAAAAGATGGCTCATTTGATTACATACAACACTGTAAACAAAACACTCCACAAATTTGAATCACAGGACCAGAAGAAAGAAAGTATATGGCACAGACTTATACTGAAAATATATAAATGAAAATGAAAAATGAAAACACCATCAAGACACACAAAGAAAAGATTATTCAAAAAAGAAAAAAAAAAGGAACAGAGAAAAATTTGAGGATGGTTGATGCAAATTAAAACAAAAAAATGACAAGCTGTTGTAGAGGTGATTGTCTGTAATCCCAGAAACTTGAGAGGTTAAAGTAGGAAGAGGATGATCACAAGTCCAAGGCCAGGCTTGGAAAACAAAACAAAAAATTTCCTAAAAGGCATTTTGCTAAATGGGAAAAATTTAAAAGTAAAGACATAAGGGCTGCTAGTGGTACAGTGTCACAGGAGTGTCAGTGGCATGTAAATTCAAAATGCTACATCTTTTGGGGAGAAATTTGGTATCACCTAAAACCTATATCTGCACATGGATAAAGAGATGTTAATTATGAGGAAAACAATCTAACATTAAATAAATCACAGGACATTTGTTACTCAGAATGATAAACCATAGATCTGTAGTGCCAATATATTCAAACATTTTTAACACACATTATTAAGTGACAAAATCAAGTAGATAAAAGACAATATTAGAAACAGGATTCTCTGCAAACAGTGTTTTAGAGCAGCTTTCTTTTGTGTGAGAAAGGATCTCACTATGCTGTTCAGGCTAACGTTGAACTCATTAACTCAAGTTGCAGCCCAGGCTGGCTTGAATTTGTGGTAATCCTATTGCCTCAGCAAGTAGTTTGCCCACTTGCAAGTAGTTTTCTTTTAAAGGAAACAATGTTACTGGTTTTGTATTGCATATGGATTTATAACTGTACAAAAAAGTTCTGTAATAATCTACACAAAATTTTTAACAAATTATCTTGTGAATGTGTCTGATTTTTATGCTCAATATAATGAAAAAAATATGTTACCTAAGGAAAAAAATACTGTCCTTCCAATCTGAGTCAGTATTACTGGCCATCATGCAATAAGATGTCCTCTCTGAATTGTTCTGGAAGTTACCGTTGTTTTCTCTATCATGTATAAAATGAGATGGCTAGAATGCCTCTGGTGGTAGGGTACTGATTCTTTAGTCCTAGGCCTACTGCTACAATGTCTAAAAATGAATTAAAAAAAAAAAATTCCAAATACAAACCAAATGGTAAACCATACTCAATAAAATAAAATTGTAGGAATTAAAATCGTTTTATATCAAATAAAGGAAGAATTAAAACTAAAAATTAAACCATACTCAAAACACTTGAGTGCATATAATATGTTCTGGGGCTAAGAAAGAAGCTAAGGCTAGCTACAATGGTTTATGAGTTGCCTAGGTGGACGTTAACTACTAATAAAAGCTTGGAACTCTACTTGCAAACATCTTTTGATATATTCAATGAATATTTGACCGGTACAAAGAGAGTATTAACCCTTTTTTCATTGTAAGGAAAAGTTTATCATAGTTGTGCAAAACTATGGTTAGCATTCCTGTACCTAACAATCTGATTTCCTATTTGCTTGGTTGCAAAAGAAAATGGATTTGAAAGTAAATGCAGGGAGACCAAAGTATATACTTACTCAGTAATGACCATCTTAGGGTGAGAAGCACAGGTGAAGCTCCTTACTCAGCAAGAAAACAATTGCTAATCTGATAGCAAAATACCTATGAGCACATAGAGCTAATTACAAGCCAGGTGTGGTGGCACACACCTGTAAACTCAGTCCTCAGGAGGCTCAGCCAGGAGAACTGCTCCAAGTTTGAGGCCAGCCTAGGCTACAGAATGAATTAAAGGCCATCCCACACTATTCAGCAAGACGATATCTAAAAAAATATAAGAAAAAAACCAAAAAAGCCCCTCACCACGATTTGTTCTAGAGATATATAGGCCAAAAAAATCCAGTAAAACCATACAATAGAATCAAAGACACACATAATAGAAGCAGAGAAGGACACAGCTCTTTGGAACAGACTCAATCATTGTTACACTATTAAATATCAAATCACAGAAATTTTTTAAAAGTAGCATTTAAATGTAATGTGTAATATAAATTAAGGACAATTTATGTAACTTAACATTTTAGTATTTTCTGAATATTAAAGGCAGTTGTATGGAAAGGTTAACATTCATCTAGGTATGGTGTAGCTGGGTGTGGTGGTATACTCCTGTAATCCCTGCACTCTTAAGAGGCTGAGGCAGGATGACTGCAAGTTTGAGCCTAGCCTGAGCAACTTATCGACTCTGCAAGATCTTGCTCAAATTAAAAAAGAGGGTTGGGGATGCAGTTCATAGTGAAGACCCTGTGTTCAATCCCCAGAAACACAAAATAAACAAACAATCATGTAGCTAGTTCTTGTCTTAACATTTGTTATAACAGCATGCATTAAGTTCTGTAGTTAAAAAGCCTCATATAACTTACTCTGTAGCCATAAACAATGCTTGAATAACACTATTCATATAACATGTGTTTCCTAGGTTAATAAGACCAGTTTTCCCAGTTTCAGATTTTCCAGACAGCCGAGACAAGCAAGATGCCAAAGTATTGGATTGAGAAGTCCAGGCACTTTGATTGAGAATCAACTTAATCTTCTCTTCACTGGGTTTAGGAAAATCCTACAAATCATAGAGAAAAAGTTTAAAAATAAAGTGAAAACTATTTTTGTTATTAAATTAACTGATTCTATAAAGATTTACCCCTAACACTCAACTTTTTTTTTTTTTTTTTTTTTTGCTTCTATTTAGTTTTGAAATCACTGAAGTACTTAGTGGTAGTCATTAAAAAATCAAATCATGATGCATGGCAGTTTAGCACAGGAAAGAAACTTTAAGAGCTAAGAATTCAAGTCACATTTGAACTATTTATATTCCATATTTGCCAGCAAAATGCATGCAAAGTAAAACTCTGAAATCAGTGAGTATGCTGTAGTATGATTCTGAGCCAGCAGAATGAGGATTTAAAGTAGCACACACAATTGACTAAGCTACACAAAAGCAATTTAGTTTCAAACTTTGTGATAAAAATAAGAAATGTTTCTTTTTCAGTGACCACCTATATTTGCTCAATATTAATCTTTAGAAGTAAAAGCCTAAAGAAGTTAGGGATTAAAAAGTGAGAGGTGTAATTTAGAACAATGACCTCAGACTTCTAAAATTAAGAACTTAAATCTCATATTTTACCAACTAGATAATTCTTACAACGTACAGATTCTCCTTACTTATTGAAGTATGAGGTCAAAAGATAAAATGCTCAGTTAAGTGATTTTAAGCATGAGTAGACCACTGGAGGATGAAGGCAATTTGGTGAAATTATACTTAAATGATTTGCTTTTTCAGATTGCTATTACAGTTTTGTATTAAGGTATTTTAATTTCTTGGGCTTAAAATTTTTTTTTTTTTAGTTTCTCTTGTTGATAGCAAATAGAAAGTGTTTTGCTCAGGCTAAGAATAAGTAAATCTTTTTCTGCTGCAGAACCCATACAAATTATCAGAATTTTCAACATAAAAAGCAGTACAGAAATGAAGATTGGCAATCAGCAGACACAGCACCAATTCTGAAAGAGTATCATCACTGTCAAATCCCTGCCAAATGTTCCTGTATGTAATTTACTTCTGAAATGTCAAAGTGTCACTACCCAGAAGTGTGTCACTACTAAGTGACATTACCCAGAAGTCACTTAGCAAACTTATGTTGGCTCAACCAAATTAGTTTGATTTAGGTAATAAAAAAAGAACATATTTTTAGTTCTTTTCAGATACAGAAGAGACAACGGTAAAGAAATCTTTATATTATAAATCGCAAAAAGAAGTATTAAGTGTTATCTAATATATTTAGGTCTGGCTAAGTTCTCCCATTGTTTTGGTATACTCTGATCACTCATTAAATTTACTGAGAACAAAGTATCTTTGTTGTGACTCATGGTTCAATACAAACAGAATCAACAGATTTTGGGTCTACTATCTATACAAAGGTAAAAATTTAGGTAACCCACAAACAATTAAAGATTCTCTTGATTCAAGTAAAGACTCTCTTGAAAAGTCTATAGCAAAGACGGAATTGTGAAAAAAGGGAAAATGATGACCACAAAAGAAAAGTGAGACTATGATTAGATATTAGAAAGGGACTAAGGGGGAGGGGCTGTGAAAGCGAGTACTAGGGACAGATACAGTGGTCCCTTACTTATCTTGGAGGTTACGCTTCAGACACTCCCGTGAAAAGTGAAAATCAGCAAAATAGTGGTGTTATATTTGATTATTTATATATATTTTAAGACTATAAACCTTTCCCACACTCTTATAAGCCTTTCCAACACTTTTAAAAACTCTTCTAATGTTCTCACCATTTTCAAAACTTGTAAACCTATGTAATTAAACAACAAATGCATACAGTATGGTTCTTCAAAATCCCATGCTATAGCAAAAAAATCTGTGACAAATAATTTAACTTAATATTTTTGAGAACTTGCGAAACAGTGAGTCCGTGAAAGCTCAGCTGTGAAATAGGAAGGGAATACTGTGTAATCAAAATATACACACTGATGTCCCTCCCCAGACTGGAAACCAGGGAAGAAGACTTAGCAGAGCGATGTTGGCAGCGATTAAAATGGTCAAAGAATGTTACGTACATGTAGACTCTGCTAAAATGAAACATACTCATCTGCATAACCAATATGCACTGATTAAAAAAGTGAAAAAAGGAAGGGAATCAAAGTTACATACTTTACTAAATTATGTTTTCTTGATTCTTAGATGCATTGTGCATATTTTTTTGCATTTTACATATTTTAACACTGAATAGTGGGGAGCAATGTAGCATATCTTTCCAAACAAATTTCCCAAGAGGTGTTATAAATGTAAGAATATGCCTTGTAATCCATGGCATTACAGACCAAAGAAATAATAGTTATTAAAGAAGAAGTGATAGCAAATGAGACATTACTTTCTAACATTAGTGAAACCTAATTCTAACTACATTTTTCAAACAAAAACTGAGTACCATAAGGTTGTAAATTCAGTAGCTGGTGATAGGAATGTTTTACCACATTCATCTATTACATCGTGGTCTGCTGCTCCACAAATGTTGGTGGTAAAACTATCATACCTTTATTGACTCCAAAATGGGTTCATAGAGATCCGGGAATCCAGAATAATGATACATCATACAGTGTATCAGTTCTGTTAACTGCACTAAGAAGGCTGTACTGGAAGGCTGGCCGTTATTTTTGAAAGAGTGAACCAAATTAAGGACATGAGGAACAATCTGAAGAGAGAAAGACAAGTATACCTTAATTTATAAACTAGTAACACCTCTAGCCTATAAGTAGAACATTAATTGATAAGCAAATACTTTTCTAAAACTTCAGTCATAGCCTTTTCTTTAAAAAGTTACAAAGCTAAAAACTTTTGGAATATTAAGAAAGATTTAGTTTTCAAAGTCACATATAATTATAGTTCCAATTACTATGCTCATTCCTTGTTCTTACATTCTATGTAAAAAACAATCTAAGGTACAAAACACAAATCTTAGTCATTGCTGCCATTCTTTTCTAAAAAAGCCTTGAGCTGAAAAATGTTAGGGCTATTCTATGGACCAGATTGTTCAATAGAAACAGAAAAGTAAAAAACAAACAAAAAACCCAAAAAACCCCCAAAACTACCTAGAATTAGCTGAAGAGCTCCATCTAGTGTAAATTTAAAATTTCTCACTTAAAAAAACATTGCTTAGGTAAAGTCTACTTCAAGAAAATTGTTGAATTGACATATGGGTAACTCAAATTACAGTTTAGATAATATCACTTTCTTTTTTGAAAAGCATAGGAACAATGTCTTATGTTAGATGGAATATCTTTAATAACAAACACCGTTCCCTACCCCTAAAAAGAGATGGTTCTAAAAATAAAGGAAATCAGCACTTGGGAGGCTGAGGCAGGAAGATTGTTGTGAGTTCCAGACCAGCCTGAACCATAAAGTAAGCTTAAGACCAGCCTGAACTGTATAGTGAGACCTTGTCTCAAAAAAAAAAAAAAAAAAAAAAAAAGGAAATCAGAAGCTTCTCTTATTATAAAGAAATGACTCAAATACTTATAATGCTGTTAAATTAACATGTAGGAAATTATTAATATTGATGATCGGCACAACATTGTCCTTTCATTGTAAAGTTAGGGTAAGAAGTCAACAAATGCAATCATGCCTTTCAGAGATTACCAAGATGAAACAAATTCTATCTTATAGCCCATTTCATTAGTAGGGTATTAGTTTTCCACCTGATTATTAATTATAATCTATAATCTGATACACATATTTATACTTATTTTAAAGGGAACCTTATATTTTATTTGTAGAACCTTTGTTTGAGTTGTTGCTAACTCAAAAAAAGAGAAGTTGGCAGTTTATTAAGTCATATCATCAAACAGTAATGACAGTGGTTTCCTCCTGCTCCTTCAAAATAATACTTTTTTTTCTGACCTCCCCAAAATAATGAGATTCTTAAGAGTACTACTTCTGTTCTGTTTACATGGCTCTACTCTCATGCTTAAATTACATTTTATTTATGCTAGCTTCTGTGATCTTGTCTCCATCAAAGGAGGTATTGATGTTACTCTGACACTAGCAGGTCCTAATTCTACCATCACCTCTACATTTTTTTTTTTTACCTCTATATTGCTAGAATGATCTAAATAATTTTGCCCCCTAAAGCCAAATCTATGTGATATTCAGTTGCTAAAATGTCAGAAATACAAAATTATTTTATTTCCTCAAGGTGAAGCAAGACAAAAGAATTTTTAAAATAATTATTAAATTCATAGTTTCAAAACTTCCAAAAGCTTCTGTAGTACAGATTTTATATGGCAACAAACTGCTATATCGTAAATGGTGAAAATCATTCCTGACAAGGAAGACTTCTTTAGTTATACAGATTCACTTTCAAACAGGCATTTACCTTGTATAGAACAGTCACTAAACATAAGTTACTATGTAAGTTACGTACAAAACCTATTAAATTTGCAACTTGCACATTTCTTTCTTCTTCATAATAACCATGAACTACAGTATTTATTTAAAATAATTTTTTCAACTTACAAGAGTAAATGAAATGAAAATTGGTTCATAACAACACACACTGAAACATGAATCTTGGTTTGCTCTTAAATATTCTAAATATATAATGGGTAGAAAGACACTGGTGCTTCTAAGTTATTGCTCGTACTTGGCCACACTGCAAACTCGAGTGCTTCACTGAGCTCTGTGGAGTCACAGGTGACCTAACTACCACATGCCTCCCTAACAGACATCCAGGTTACTTCAAGTAAAGGATCAAGCGTACTCTACTTACTACTAGGCAGTAATTTGGTCTTTGTTTTTAGGTTAGTAAGCCAGATTAGTTTCAGATTTGTCTCTTAAGTGATTTAATAGTTGTTTAATTCAGTAGCCAAATATTTCAAAGTTAAACATTATTTCAACTACTATTCTCAGAAAAAAAAAATGAGAAAAGTAATACAAAAGGTAAGAAGACATCTCCAATGTTTTTCTATTTTTTATTTTTTTTTTGGAAGAACCCGGGATTGAACTCACGGTCTTGTGCTTATTCTACTGAGCCATCTCCCTGGGTCTTCCAATGTTGTTTTTTTTTTCAAAAATCATGAGCAAGAAAATAGATTTAGAGCATATACTAAATGACAGCCTTAGAGATTAAGGAATATCCTCATTATGACGAGTAATAAATGTTAGAATGGGTGAGTTTCAGAGACTCTTCCTAGAAGATTTGAAAACAATTCTTTTTTTTTCTCAAACAGACTACATAGAGTTGTGCCTAAAGAGCAAGGTGATTCCTCCCTCCTCAGAAAACTGCTGTTAACACTTGTTATATTTTCTAAAGTCCTAAATTTGTTTATGTAACAGGTGTAAGGTTACTACTTCCTATCAAACTCCATAATTAGGGCTATTAAATGCAACTATCATTAATCTGAGGTGATAAGGCGCAATGCAATTCCTTTTTTTTGTATTTTACGGAAGGGTCTATAGGGTGTTTAGAGTCTCATTACTAGATCACTCTAGCGATTCGCCCAGTCTCAATTGCTATCTCAGCACACACAGCAGGCCAGGGGACTGAACCCTAGTCTCTGCACCTGGTTGGCTGCGGAGCTGTTTGGCTGGCCCAATACTCTTAGTAAGGGTTACTTACTACAAAGCCTTTGGATTTTTCTCCAGTAGATATTAGGTGATGAGAGCCACCTATGTGCGTATGTGCTTGGTTTGCTGATCGGTTATGTTCTAGCTAGAAATTAACAGCTGGGATTCTGTACTTATCAGTCTCCTCTGAATTTGATACAGTGGAGCAGCATCCCCAGGATCTTTACATTGCAGGTACACTGACATGTGAAAGAGTGCAGTGAAGTCGAAGAGCAGACCTTGCAGGAAGCTGGTAAACACATAAAAACACTGCTTTCCTGAGGCCCCTGGAAGGAGAGGGGAGAGCTTCGCAAAATGACTACGCCATTCCTCACCTGTGGCAACCAGTAATCAGATCAAATCAAAACCAGCGAGACAGCTGGTTTAAAATGGTAGGTTTGGGCTATATTAAAGGTGACATCAACAGCTTTTGTGGGACACAATCTAACAGAGAATATGAAAGTGTAATTCCGTGCCAACAAAGCCAAGGCTGATACTTTCACAGCTCTGCAATTTGAATGCAGTCAGTAGTTTTCAGCCATTTTAATCCTTCTGTGTTGCTTGCATAGGTCACACCTATCAGAGACCTCTCTGCATGGAGCAGCAACTGTCAATTGCTGGCAAAAGGTTGCAAGTAGGGCAGTTTTGGTGAGACACAAAACATTCTGAAAATAGACTGCTAGGGAGGAAACCTCACAATCTCGATCTCTAAGAAATTATTAAGTTTTAGCAAAGTAGTTAAGATTTTAAAATGCATCAATCAACTTTTCACTCTACACAAATGTGACTCAATAGTAAACTTAAGTTTTGAAAACAAGACTTTTTCAATGTGGAGAGCTTAAGTCATGACTTACCAGATGGAATGCCTCCGGAGAATGCTGAAAACTAAGCAGCATGTGAGAAAGAACTGCAAGAGCACCAGGTCTCACAAGTGGAAACCAAAGTCGATTAAAAACCTTCAAAATAAGACCACATCTTAAAAATCTGTAGGCAAATCATTAGCTCCCATCAGTAGCTACATCCCCCAGGGCTAAAAACATGTATTTCTCCTCTTGAAAACTTCTATCATAACATACATAATTTAACTTTAGGAGAAGGAGGAAGTTAGGTGATAACATGATTGAGATCAAGGACAAATGAATGGCCTAAACAATTCTTTTTTTTTTTTTTTGGTGGAACCTGGATTGAACTGAGGCCCCTGCACTTGCCAGGGAAGTGCTTTTTCTACTGAGCCATTTTCCCGGCCCCAGTAATTCTTAAAACTTCTGATTAAATGAAAATCTGTCTAACTATATTCTAAGGTGGAAAGGTCCCAGGTCTACTACTCATTCAATTCAGTTTACTCAATAAACTTAGCATCTACTGTTGCTCAGCATTGTCCAGGCACTAGAAAAACAATAACGTGTCTAATAATTTTCATTTTATAAGGCTTATAATATCTTAACGTACAGTGACAAGTGGTATATAAAATGTAAAGCAGGGTATGAAGAATAGAGAGGAATGTGAGGCCAATCTGGCTGTAACATCTGCCACCCATTGCCTTCCAGGGTTAATTTGGCTGATCTGGCTCACTAGGCAAGTTGTCCACTTCCTCCTCCACCACTCCATATATGTCCCTCCCAAAACTGTGTGCTCAGTCAAAGAGGACAACCATCCCCGATAGAGGAATGTTTCCTTGGCCAAGGGTATTCAAGTAGCTGTACTCTCCTGCTAGAACCTCCAAACAAGCTCTCAAGAACAAGGGGGTCTGTATTTTACACAGGGTATTCAAAAACTGTCTCATGAAAAAGATGATGTCAAAGTATGAAATAAAAGGTAGCATGCTAGTCCTGGAAGATAACTAAGAGCCCTGGAAGCAAAGCAAACCACCCTGAACAGGCCTAGAGTGTGAAGAAGCCACTGCTGTACCCCAATACACCCAGGAGACAGCATAGGAGAAGCAAGAGGCTAAGGCAAGAACAGTGGGAGATGGTTCAGAGAAGCAGCACTGGGCCACACCATGTATGATCTTGTGTGATACCTTATTTTGCAATAAAGGCAGGAGCAAGGAAACCATTGCAATTAATGCACTGAGTGATGATGGACCAGAGTAACAGTGATATAACACATTGAGTGGTCAGATTATGATTGGATTTTAAGGGTGGAGTTGGTAGCTTTTGTAGGATATGGCTTGAAAAAGAAGAAGAGCTCAAAGTTTCTGGCTTGAGTGCGTAGAAGGATGAAGATGAGCAAAACAGAGTTAGGGTGGTAAAGGAGTTAGACTGCAGATAAGGTGAATTTGAGATCCGAGTATAGCAGTTAAATAGATGGAATACAAGGGATAATTACAAATCTGTGAGTCATTAAATTAAGAGACCTTACTTAAATACATGGGACATTTATGCTTTGAGTGCAAATTAAGAAGTGAACCAAATACTTAACTTTGAGGTAGTGTAAAAGTTACAAAGAGTACAGATAGGAGGGCACTGGTATACCAGTGAAGTAGGGCAGAAGTCAGGAGAAAGCTGGGGATAAAACTCAGTGTCATGAGTGCAAGTGTAAGATCTTGAGTTCCATTCCCAAAACCAAAAAACAAAACAAACACAAAAGAGAAATATGTAAGAAAAATGTTAAGGACATTACAGTTGTTTTAAGAGGGGTAAATCAAGTGTGTCAAATGTTGCTGGTAGGTCAAATGAGATGCCTGAAAAATGATTAAGAGATAAGTTTGATAGAGCAACAGGGGTAAAAGCTTCATTAATTGGATTCAAGATATAATAGGAACAGGTATGGTGCTACGTGCCTGACATCTTAGCCATTTAGAAGGCTCAGGCAGGAGTAATGAATGTTTGAGCCTAGGCAACTCAGTGAGACTCAGTCTCAAATCAAAAAATGTTGAAGGTATCTTACTGCTTCTTGGGTTCAACTGTTAGCACTAAAACAATAAAACTATTAAGGGAAAGAGTGTTTTTAAATATTTATATATATATATATATATATATATATATATATATATATTTTTTTTTTTTTTTTTTTTTTTTTTTTTTTTAAATAAAACAATCCAACACAGATCAGCAGTCCACAGTAGAAGTGGGTTAACCACAGATGTTATTGACTTGAGCCACTCACAGCTCAGAATATTAATATGACTTTACTTTATCTCCATTTTTATACTTTTCTGCTGGACAGTTAAGACCGAGTTAAAGCAAGACCTATATAACAAGAAATGTAACTTTTGTATCAGATAAGGTCAGTCTGAAAATAGAAAAATTATTTTAATTACCTATATTTAAGTGCCATTTAAAAAAATTGTAAAGCCTACTCCAAACAAAATCCAGAGAAGGAATATAATGAAAATTAGACAACTTAAAGCAGACATCCTAAAGAGTACACAAGTCCATATACTTTAAGATTTATAAACTCCACTTACCAGTTCTATTGATTGTACAAGCCCATACACTTTAAGATTTATAAACTCCACTTACCAGTTCTATTTTCAGCAACGTAACATCTATCAAAATAGTAAACTTCTGAACAGCTGCTAGCCCTTTCAGGAGTGCAATAACCCATGTGTCCACATGCTGAGCCAGGGGCCAGGACAGCCAGTCAATCATTCTGAAAATTGAGAGAAAACAAAATATCAGAATGAGAATGTTTTCCACATTATTTTGTTAGGAGTAACAAAAGTTATAGTATATAATCATTTACACTCTAAGCTTGCTAAAAACCAGATGTGGGACATGTGTAATAGGTGCCTATCCTCAAGGAATTTCCAATTTTGTGAGTGTATAGTTTCTTATATTCAACACATGAAAAATGTGCATTTTCATAAATGCAAAATTTAAAATTTATTCTAAGTAGCCACATCAGTTATTATGCAAATTTACTCTAAGAAGAACAGATGAAATAAAGTATCAGAACTAAGACAAAGGTATCAGCCAAGATTTCTTCTTCCTGGTGAGTGCAGTCTAATTAATATGTACTACATTATTAATAGAGGCTATACTTTGAATTGTTAAACACATGTCTTCATATGAGACTTCATGTCTTTCAAAATCCTACAACACAAAAACAATGTAAGAAAACATCAAATATATAAAAAGGCACTGAATGTGGAAATATGCCAATGGTCACATTTTCTACTATTAAGTATTATGCTTCTTCAATATCAATCCAGTTCAATGGAAAAAAGAAAGCAGAGCACTAAAGCTAGACCTTACTGTAATGATTGGTATAACTCTTTTGGAAAGCACTTAGGCCAAGTATTCACATTAAAGTATATTTAGTTGACCTTGAAATCTAATTTTGGGGCTTATACATGAAGAAACTAGGAGAAAAAAAAAAAAATCTAGGTTTTGAAGTCAGAGGGACTAGTTTATTTACCTTTTTATATTTTTAAATGTACTTAGTATAGGGTCTCACTAAACAAATCAGATTTGTAGTGATCATCCTGTTTTCAGCCTTCCAAGCACTGGGATTATAGGTGTATGCCACTATGCCCAGTCTCAATCACCATCTCAGGGGGGTGGGGGTGGGGCCAGCACAGGACACCAGGGATCGAACACTGGTCCTGTGTCTGCCTAAGCAGGCACTTTAGTCTGCTGAGCTCTCTGGCCAGCCCTTAGTGACTGGTTTAAAAATCTAATTTCACAGTTTATTAGCTAGGAACTCTAAATTCCTTATTCTCTCTCTGTGGATCGATTTCCTTATTTTTATATTATAGGTACATATGCTTACTTTACAATACTGTTGTGAAGATTAAATGGAGTAACACCTAACATTGGAAATACTGTTAATGTTTCTCTTCCATCAAATATTAACATGACTATACAATGTCAAATACAAACACAAATACCTTGATGGTATATAATGGAAATATAAATCTGCAATCAAAATAGCAATGACTGTGTTAAAAGGACTAACACAGAAACTGACATTATTTTCATAATAGCTGTGTTTTATTACTGCTGGCATGGGGGGGTTATCTTTATCAAGAGTTTTGCTTTAAAGATTAAAATGTATCAATAGAAATTGACTGGTCCCAAAGTCCAAATCTTACAAACTATTAAGTGATCTGTTTGTTCATTACCTACATAAATTCTATTTCTTTTCTTATTCTATAGGCTTCCTCCAACAATGATGGCTACAACTCATTAAGGCAGTTCCTGACAGCCTGTTCCACATTTTCCAACTATTATAAGGCTGATTCTTGTAAAATTTATGGCTGTTCTATATTTATAGAGAGGAAAAAAAGAAACAGCTTGTACACATGTATAAAGAGCATTCACAATAGCACTGTTTATGATATGGAAAACTACAATAAAGCTAAATGACCATCAATAAAGAAAAGCAAAATACAGTGATACTGCAGCATACTACAAAGACTTTTAGAGAGTGAGGTGTGTCCGTCTGAATTAGCTATGGCAATCTATGATGGAAAGATGTGAAATACTGCTAAATTTAAATTACTAGTATATTTTAAAAAATCGATTTCTGCTTAAGAGAAAATCATTTTAGTACACATACGGAATTACGCACACAAAAAATAATGTGGTAGAGGGTAGGGGGTGTGCGTAGCACTTTTCTCTGGCTCTGTGCACTGTGTGCCCTGAGGGGAATGGCATCACCACAGCAGAATCTGACCAGATTCATGGCCACATCCCTTTAATTTAACCACTGAGTACTGATCAAGGGTGACAGCAGACACAGAATAGAAAATCCCACTTGGCCACAGCTTTTGATTTGTACTTAGTAAGCCTTTTCTTCTATTTTTACTTTTGGCTTCCCATCTCATAAGCCTCCATTCTACATTATCCCACATACACCAATGACCAATTTTAAGTAAGCATTATATCAGTATTACACAAGTTAGAAGCTGCTAAGGTTTGAATGTGGGATTCTAAAATTCATGTGCTCAAACTGAATTCTGTATGTGAAGAAGCTGAAAGATGTTCCCTGGTGGCTTCTCCCACATGAGGACACAGAAGGTTCCATCAGTGATGGTACCTCCTCTGTGATGCCATGATCTCAGACTTTTCACTCTTCAAAGCCTTGAGAAAAATAACTTGTTTAACTACCAGCTGCCCCAAAAGACAGGTCATTCATAAAACAAACACTTGCATGTTTATTATACAGCAAGTACCATTTTAGGTGTGGATACTAACAGTTTCTGCCCCAATTTTAAAATAAAGTCAGGAAATTTGTCAACGGCCATAGACAAAATCTCAAATAATGGTATTGGTATCCAAACTAACCTTTGCCAAGCATGTAATGCTGTTTTTTTTTTTCTAACACGGTGATTGCCTATCAGTTCTGCTTCAATTTCATTAGACTTGCATAAGCCCTACTCGTCTCAGGTACAGGCCCTGTAGAGTGTTACTTTTATGGTTAAAGGGCGTAATCATATCTACCATGTTTGAATTCTAGAGACACTTTTTGTTTAATTCCTAACGATTTTAAAAAACATTTTAATTACAGTTTTCTATAGATTTCATGTCTTATCTCTTGCACTGGACTTTATAATCAATAGCAATGACCTTGTTTGAGTCTTATAAGACAAGTCTTGAATCTCTAGTATTTAGCTGAGTGCTGGCACTGAGCAGAAGCTTTTTTGTGGTGTAAAGTATTTTTCAATAGCTACAAAGAAAAACACGCAACTTTAAGAATATAAATTAAAACAGGCAATATTATGAAAGGCAATAAAAAACAATCCAATCACAATGTATGAAGAATAAAATCAACTTTCACCTTCACACGGCAGCCTGATGGCTATATCTAGCCTTTAGTACTTCTTGTCCCAATGTTTTAAAACTTAAGATCTTCTATATAGAAAGCTGGATTTCAGGCTTGATTTGAAAATTTGGATCAAGCCAGATTACACTCAAATTTTCTTGTGGTAAAAGAAAACTGAACTTGAGGATTGGTTTTAGAAAGTGCTTGCATTTTCCATTAGCTATCATTACACTTGTAATTAGCCTGTTGCATACTTTAATGCTATCTGTCTGGTCTGGGAATGACAGTTATATGAACACTTCTTTGAATTAAAAAAAAAAATGACTGGAAAGCACGGAAAGTGCTACATGTTGGAATACACAGAACTTGATTCTTTCCATGGTTTTGGTTATGACTAGAATGAGTTCTGTAATGAGAATCATGGAAAGAACTCAATGCATGGTACAATGTACCACTATATAGGAAGAAAATCCTAACAGCATGATGTCACAGGACTAAAATTTCAAGAACAATATGCATATAAAAATATTAACATGAAAATACAATTATGTAAGGTAAGGATATCACTATAAATTAGTAGTGATAGATGTCACTCAACAGGAACAAGATTACATCTATCTCATATACATACTTCTCTCATACATAAAGTATTTTCACCAATCTTGGAAATTAGATTGCCTGCAGAATACATAAAAGTGACAGTTTAATTGATTTCATTAAGTTTAAGAGCAAAAAGAATGAAGAAAAATTAAGTGGAAATAGCCTTTTCAAACACTAAAGTGAGAAAGAAGGTGGAAAAAAAAGTTTCTAGAGTATGTTTTATAGAGCATGACATTAGTAAATATGTAGCTTTCTGGGAACCCAATATAAACATTTCAATCCACATGGCACCTAATAACTATAATTTTGTAATGGCACAGAAACCATTTTTCTTCAAATCATATTTATATTTTCAGTGTGCTCAACATACACACAACACACACACACACACACACACATATCTTCACAAAAAGTAAGATACAGGCACACATAAAATAAGAACAGATAAAGGTTCAGAAAAAAAAGTCACTGAAATAAAGAAACCCAACAGTTGCAATAATAATAAAAATAATACAAAGAATAGAAAGGGCTGCAGTCATCCTTTGCTTATGTCCACCCAGCCTTGGAACCAGCAGATTGTGAACTAAAACCTCCACAAATTGTGAGCAAAAACAAACTTTTCCCTCCTTTAATGCAGGTGTTGGGTATTTTGTTTTGGCAATAAGAAAAAAAGTAACCAGTACAATATGATACTGGGAGTAGGGCTGTTGCTGTGTTATTAGCTGATCCTGTGATTCAGGAGCCTTTGGGAATGGCTTGTGGGAAGTTTGGAAAGGTTTGGAGATGCTGGCTGAAAAAGCAACCTTCGAATCTCTGAGCTGTACTAGTGGAGATTTTGGTAAGAGTTCAGAAGACCAGAATGCTGATAGAAATGCTGCTGATAAAGACCAGGGTCAGGATGTTTCTGCTGGGAAGAAAGACTGCATTCATTGATGGACTCCAGAGCATGTATGTTATGTCTCAGAAGCAATTCTGTCTACATTTTGCTCATGTTTAGAGACTGCCTAAAAGTGAGATTAAGGGTGATAGAAGAAATTTCAAGGCAGTCTAAGGTGCCATTGCTACTGCTGGTTTTTTTTTTTTTTGACATATGTATGTTAAGAATCAGAAGAAAAGAGCCCAGCAAGATGATTGAAAACACTATTGTTTTTGCACTAGTGCTTTATCGCACAGTTAAAAAAAATTTAAGCATAAATTATCTTAAGTGGCTTTTACACTGTTGTACAATTTAAGTTCAATTTTCTTAAGTTTAATCATTATCTGCCTTGATATTCTTTCCCATAGGTACTACATGCACAGGTTTGGTCCAAAATTATTATTATCATATTTTTTTTTCTTTTGGCGGAGGAACTAGGGATTGAACTCAGGCCCTTGTGTTTGCCAGGCAAGCACTTATTCTACTGAGCTATCTCCCCAGCCCTCATATTTGTGACACAGCCTATTTTAAGATATATAATTAGTTAAATACCACTAAGCAAGAAAAGTTGTGCCAAGATACCCATGATTAGTCATTTCCACATTTTAACATTTTTGAAATTAGAGTAAGTGTAGGAATATTATCAGATTACTGTCTGTCTCTCCAAAATCTTAAAGGTAGCATTTTTATCATTTTGTTCAGGATATTCTGAATATTCCCTAGCCCTCATGGTGAGTGTTCAATATATGTGATTTGAATAAATCAATGAATGATTGACTAAAAGTCAAGGGACAAATAACATTGAATTTATATTTAGAAATATACAATCAAACTGCAAGATGTTAAGGAAAGAAAAAACAAAAGTTACCAGAGAAGGGTGAATACTTACAGAGAAATGACAATCAGATTGCCCTCCCCTTAGCAACAACAGACACCCAATGAAAATGCAGCGATATTTACAAAATATTAAAGAGAAAATGACCAAATTAGTATTCAAAACAAATTCAAATTTCAAAGAGACAATGACATAGTATATTACCCATTGGGCCTAGTTGAAAGAGAAAGTAAAAGTATATATTTCACTGGGTGGAAAAACCCAGATTATAGGAAACAAGAAAGAAATTAGAAATATATGTTGATAATTCCACCAACTTCTGTCTGTATAATAAGTATATTACGTGCATGCTTTGGAGTTTAATAAAAGTTAAACTGAAAATGGATCTGTGAATTACTAAGATGCCTCAAAGCTATGAAAAAGTAAGTCGTTCCAGTTAATATGTAGATATTTGGTTCCATGATTTTACTTTTAAATATTTAAGCTTTCATTATTTAGAAAGTAACAAAACATCTACACTTTTCAAATTTACCATTACTATTGATAGTGTCAAGAAGAAGTACCTGCAAAGAGCTTGAGTCATACTTGCATCTTTTACATTTGGATCTGTGGTCAGACTCCTGATGAGAACTGTAATCATCTGAAGAGGAATGTGCTGCACAAGGCTCGCCAAGGCTACAGAAGGTTCAAATGATGCATCTAGGTTTTCAAATAAAAAGAAAATATGGCATGAAGATTCAACTAAAGTATTTAAAAAAACACTTGTCAAAAATATACAAATTTGTAGCAAAAGTCAGGAAACTGTTTTGTTACATACTGCGGATAGTATTTAATAAAGAATACTGATTTATGAAAACAAGATTACAAGTGAATAGCAATAATACTCTATAGATAAAATACTGAACTATAAAAACTGTTATCTACTAGTTGCCATTCTAGTCCATAACTTGTTTTTTGCATTTAATATTTACTATAGTGCTAAAAAATTCACTTGCCAACCACCAGTCAGAAAATATTTCAATTCCCATTGAAGAAGTTTCAAAGTCACTTAAATCTGTTACAGTAGTCATTATATTGTACTAAAGAAAATTTTAGAAGTAAAAATTATGGTGAAGACAGCCAATACAAGTAAAATTATAGTGAGGAAAAAAAGCTAACCAACTCAATAATATAAACACACATAATGTATTAAATTCAACAGAACCTTTTTATTTGTAGCCTTTAAGATAAAACAAGGACACCTTCTCTACAAGTTCAATTTTGAACTCCTAAACAGTATAATTAGCAGGAATCCTTGTACTTAGTAATAAGGAAACGAACCTCATTTTTTACCTACAACTTTACAACCTACAGATCTGAAATCGCTAAAGCTTTTAAGGGCACATGCACAGGTGAAATTCCTGAGTGAGAAAACATTCTCAAGCCAAGAATCAGTTGACTCGTCCCAACTTCTGAGCATGCAGTTAAGGGTACATCTATTTTAAGTCCTCATAGTTTCCCTTTCCTCATGCTACCTGTATCCCCTCTCAAGCACACTACTAGCCAGAAAGTGCTAATATTTAAAAACTGCATATTTAGTAACAATCTAGTGATAGAATTACACAATCTACGAGTTTAAAAAGTGGAGGAATTAAAGAAACGTAAAAAACTCACTCCAACAAAATGACAGAGTCACATTCGATAATAATGTGGTACTGTAAATAATCACTGTAGGAGCATTAGTCATTAAGGAATGAAGCTTTCCAGAGTAGTGTCATACTCAAGGGATTCCTTTGAGCAGAGGCTGGGTAATTAAGTAATTTGTTTAGTGACAAAGGTCTTTGACCTAGATGTTTTTAACTTTTAAGGTAGGAACACTGCCTGCTTTTAAGGTAGGCAGTGATATTCTAAATAAAGCACCGCATTGAAATGAAATTTTGAATGGGGATACAAGAATATTCCGGTGAGAAAGCAAACAGTGGGAGCTGAATGTCGGGAGTCAGGCTCCTAAACACAGTGACCCTCACCTGTGGAAGAGATGCTCGCAAAAACTTCTTGCAGGGAAGGTAGCAGTGTGGCGGGTTCGGCCTTCCAGATGTTCTGTAGCAAGTTACTCACTTTTGTGACTTGTGAAACATATTCCCGCAGCTCTTTCTCCTGGGTGGTCACACACTGAAAATGGCCTATTGTTCGAACCAGCTGCTGACAGAAGGTGATGGACAATTTCCCTTTGGGGATGCACTGCACGAAGTCCGTCAGAAGGTCGCTCAGGCGGGCACAGAGCTGCGGCTCTGGCCTTTCACAAACCATCCTTAACACCTCCACCTGCAGCAAGCTGAAGAGGTCCAGAACCGACGGGCAGCTCATGATCAGCTTCAGGCCATTGTGAATGTAGTCCAGGATGACGACGTCCTTCCTGTCCAGCGAGTGGTAGCCCTGCCGCAGCAGGCCCAACACGAAGGTCTTGTTGAAGAAGGACTCAAACTCCGGCCGGTGGTACCGCGCGTAGGCCTCCAGCACCTGGTGCCCCACCTGCCGCTGGAAAGGGTCCTGGCCTTCCAGGATGAGCCGGGTCGTCAAGCCAAACATGGCCTCGCACTGCGCCTCGTCCAGCCAGTGCTCGGCCGACTCCACCACCTTGCGCACGATCACTCGCTTCAGCGGCAGCGGGTGCGAAGAGCTCACCAGGCCCTCCAGGATCTTGTCCATGGTCGCCGCGCTGCCAGACCGGGGTCAGGGTACGCGGAGCCGGCGGTCGCAGCCCCGAGGAGAACGCGGAGTTTCGCAGCAGCGGGACCGGCCACCGCCACTGCCGTCTCAGCGGCCACATTTATCGGGTAGGGCGGGCCATCCAGGCCGGGGCGCGTCGGGAACATACGCCGCCCGCGGCAGGCCTAGGTGGAGCGCCAGAGGCCCGAACTTCGCGGCCGCCAGCCCTGGCCCGCGGCCGCTCAGCCTCGCAGCATCGGCACCGAGAAGGCGGAGAGGCCCCGGTTCCGGCGGGCGCCCAGGACCCGGAGCTGCGAGGCGGCCGCCGGGAGCGAGCCGCTGCGGAGTGTCGGAGACCGACTGCCGAACCCGGCCCCGGGCTGAGTCAGGAGGCGCTGTCACAAACGGTGCCGGAATCAGCCGGTAGGAGAGGCGGAGATCACCTTTGACCCGGACATAGAAGCTCAGCAGACAGGAAGTGAGGTGCAGAGGGCCTCGCGGAAGGCCCGCCCCTCCTGCCCTCCTGCCCGCCGGTCCCCTCCCGCCTCTCCTCAGCGCAGTCCCCACGCCCTGCCCCGCTTGACGCCCGAGAGGGGCTGTCCGCGGCCAGCTGAGCGTCGGCGAATGGCTGGCGTCACTGGAAAGCGTGTGTGGAGTCATAGGAGCGCTTCTGGGAGACGCTGCCCTAGGCGGAGCTAGCGCAGGTGATGGCCTCGTGCAGTTCCCAGCGCTGGGACTCCGGGCTTTGCTGGGTCACGCTCCTTGTGAGAGCCGGAAAAGGAGCGAGTGATGTGCCACCTTGTGAATGACAGTCTTGGAAACGCCAAAAGAGCGACCATAG
The DNA here is from genome assembly GCA_004027165.1 of Ctenomys sociabilis. Taxonomy (NCBI): domain Eukaryota; kingdom Metazoa; phylum Chordata; class Mammalia; order Rodentia; family Ctenomyidae; genus Ctenomys; species Ctenomys sociabilis. The sequence continues at coordinate 67,105 of PVKA01004054.1, read as the reverse complement.
CAGTACCCTGGTGCAAATAGAACTTTTAAAATGCACTAGAGTCTGAAAGCGACAGGCTTTCACGTTTGGCAGTGACGCACAGTACATTTAAAGAGGATTAATATCAGTGGAGGTTCATTTTATTTGTAAAATATCGTTAGCTTTTCATTTTTAAAATTTGTAAGCTGCCCCTCAGTGGAAATGAAAATTTAAAAAATCCACATACACGTGATAAATACACATTGAATGATTAAACTTTTAAACATTACTTGACACGTTAATTTCCCTTAAAATACTCGTCATTTGACATTGTTCTTGATACATTTTGAAGGAGTTCTGGAAGTCCTCTTTCGTAAGTGTCTACCGTCAGTGTCCAAAATCAATCATGTATGCATTCTTTAAATTCCAAAGCTTCACAATGAATTCAGACTTTAATTAGCCTTCACATTGGGAAATGTTAATTATAATTCCTTTCAGAATTGTTTACTATAAATAGCTAAGTTAGAAATTAAGATGCAGTCAGAGAGGAATTAGGAGCTTGAGGAAGTCAGCACAGGATGAGCCAGGTCAAGAGTACGGCAAATTTGAAGAGAGCCAGGCCTACAAGCTTTCCTAGAGATAAACAGCAATATCAGGTTGTACTTAATATACTGCCACCATTTTAGTTAAGTCCGGTTAGGCCTTAGATGCATACTTGGGTTGCTAAAACATCTGAGCCTGCCCTTTTCCAAGGATGCCTTTGTTCTTTCTGTGTACCCTGACAACATGATTTGTTTTGACATAGAGGAATGAAACTCTCAACCTGACAGATACTTGGTACCTCTAAAACCAAAGAATGAACTTTAGGAACAAACGGATGTTAGGAGCAGAATATAGTTACTGGGGGAAAGAAAGCTTCTCTCCATGGAAGGGACAGAAGGGGGACCCCAGTGAGTTGACCCCAGGGAAGCTGTCTGTTCCAGGGATTCTGTCCTCAGAGCAAAACCATGTTCTGAGGCATGACTAAGAAGGAAAACATGGGAGCTTGCTTAGGTGGGTATGGGGTGGGACAAAACTGATCAACCAATGAGATTATAAGCACCATTACGCTGGTAAAATTGATTAAATCCAGTACCAAATGAGGAAGCCAGTCAAGTAGCAAGCAGGCATGAATATGGGACAGGGTCTCCTGTTGGGGGTTGGGTTAGTGACTTATTTGGGCTATACCAATACCTGTTGCCTATCCCTAGGGAAGTATGTGGGTACATTTGTTTACTCTTTTGTCTTCAGGTCTGGTCTATATCGGGAGTGTCTGTCTCTTCCAAAGTTGGAAAGTCACCTTGCCTTTCATATTGTCTCTTTGAGGGCCTGACCCTGTCTGACTGCCTATAATATTTTTATATAACTTAGCTGCCTACAACAGTTTCCTTATTGAATTAATATTAGCTAAGTAACTATACTTTAATCCCATAAATTGACTGTAGTTTGGTCCATGTTGTATGCACATTATGATTTTGCTGTCTGTAAATTCCCCCTGACAAAGGTTCTCAGTGGCTGAGCATTCCTCAGATTTCTGGAAATACAGAAGTTTTTTTCTCATTTCCAGTGAAACTCTCCTAACTTCCTCCTTTGATTTGAAACATCATTTCTTGCTGTTGTGAGACCAAGAATTAGGCATGTCCGACATTAACAAGTTGGGAGTTACTTTTCTCATAACAAATACAGTTGTGAAATCAAGCATCAACATCCTATACTACAGAAGGAACTCTTTTTTTTTTTTTTCTTTTTGTTGGAACTGGCGATTGAACTCAGGCCCTTGCGCTTGCCAGGGAAGCACTTATTCTACTGAGTTATCTCCCTGGCCCCCAGAAGGAACTTTCAATAGTTTAAAATGTACAGTAGAAAAAAAAATTAAGTTGTAGTTTCAGTTTTCTAATCTTTTTAGTTTTGGCTTTTATTACGTTATAAGCATAATTACATTAATATATTTAGCACATTGATTAGGATAAACTTTTTAATTTGTTTGTGTAAGACAGGGTCTCACTATATAGTTCAAGCTGGATTTGAACTCACTATGCAGCCCTGGCTGACCTCAAACTTTTGGTGATCCTCTTGCCTCAACCTCCCAAGTGCTGGGATTACACACTTGTGCCACCCTGTCAGCTGACTAGGATAATGTTAATAGCAAGTTAGAGGAGGCAGGAATTGCAAAGGAGAAATTAACATCACCATGATTTGTAGGAAGAGAGTGGAGATAGATGTGAGGTAACTGATGAATATAAAGTACAGTCTTGGCCAAAAACAAAAAAAGCTGCCCTATTCAAATAAAACTACAGAGAAGTTTGCCTTTAGTGGGGTTAGTGATACAATGGAAGACCAGTGTAGAAAGTAAAGTGTTAGGAAGGAATGATAAAATTATGAATTACAGGTGGAGAAGATTTGAAATTAGTTTTTGTGTTAAAGTACAAACAGGTCAAAGATTTCTGAATAATAGTGAAATGATTATTACAGAGCAGTGAGAAAAAGTACTGTTTATTAAAAACTTGACAGATTGCTTTGAATCATCCATTAAATTTTCCTTTTCTGTAATATAACTTGAGAAATGTTGTGTGTAAAAAATAATGTAGTTTTCAGTCTACATAGTGCACATAACATGCTTTCATCCTGTTTGACTTCCAAAGGCTCTGTGACTGTAAAATAGTTCTAGAATGATATATCTATGAAATAAAATCTGTACTTTTATCCAAAGTATTCAAGACACAATTTTTTTTTTTACTTTGCTACTTGTTAAAAAAAAGAAAACTATAATTTGCCGTTCTATGGTTATAGGCTTTCGGGAGAAGACGGTGAATTTTAATTTATTTTATAACTAACAGTTATATGATACTACTCTGTTCATCATTTTAAAATATTTTAAGAAGTTTGTGGAAGAGTTTTGTTACAGTGAGACAGTCAGTAGATTAGTGAATTTTGCTAAGGGCTGAACATATTGTGTAAATGTTTAGTTTATACCCCCAATTGTTAATTGGTTAGCTGTAGAAATGTCTTAGATCTAAGAATGGGAGCTAAGTGATGAGGTTGGAAGAGGAAAAACAAGGGATAGAAAATTATCATTTATTAAGTATTCTCTATGTGTTTTAGACTCAATGTATTATACTTTATCCCTAATTCTCAGACTTTTATAAATTGATGTAGGTAGCTAGATTTTATAGAAAATGTAATGAAATCATGAGAGACTAAATACACAACTCTGGCTGCAGAGTGTCTATTATTTCCATTGTACCATTAGGTGAGAAGTATGTATGTGTAGATATATATTTGTGATAAGCAAAGGGAAACAATAGTTAGCCAAGTTGCTGCAGTTATACTTTGAGGTAACTAACATTTTCCCCTAGGAAAATTGCATCGTCTTGTAGATTAAAGACTGTGATCACTACCATTATGTGAAATAATTACAAATAATCCTTGCTTTTGAGCTATGAGTTTTTAAAAAAATTATAAAGCAAAAATCAAAACCAAAATAAAACTGAAGCTTATATTCATACACATCTTTTTTACTTGTGAAGGAAAAAAGCTCAAAAGAAAACCCTTTGATAAAAGGAAATTTTAAAGAATTATTTATGATGAGCACCAAACTAATCACATTACTGTATTTTAAGTATGATAATGCTTGTTATTTAGAATAACATGCAAATGGCTGTCACTGACTATAAAACATTACATCAAGTTGGATCTATATATTCCCACTTCTAATTATGCAAGCCACAATGCCCTTCTTAGAGTTCTTTTGTGGATCACACTCTTACATTTCAGGGCTTTTGTGCTTATTGAAACTTTTTTCTGACTTCTATAATTTTGGTTTTCTACTTAGTAGTCTCCTCAGGGAGTCATTTCCAGACTACTACTTTTGATATTGTGTATCTTTCTTCATAGTACTTAACCAGTATCCGAAATTAGCTTATGTATTACTTATTTAAATGCTTACAATCTTTTTTATGTTCCTTAGAATGTAAATCAGTTTCCTATAATATATAACATAAAATCACCTGTATATCTCAGAAAACTACCTGCAGTCAAGTAAACAATCTTAATGGTGTTGAATGAATGAACCTTTTTTTCCAGTTCTAAGGAATCTCTCAGGCTGAGCTACATCCAAGCTTTTTTATTTTGTGAGAAGACCTTGCTAAGTTTGAGCAGACTAGATTCAAATTTAAGAATCTTCTGTCTCAGGCTCTCAGAGTAAGGGATTATACAGAACATGTAAGAGAACTGCAACTAAACAACAGTAAAATGGTCAAAGGACTTCTGTCAACACTCCAAGGAAGATATACTGTACTAAGCACTCAATGTCAAAAGGTGCTCAGCATCACTACCTATGTGACAGACAGAACCACAGTGAGATACCACTTTGCAGGTATTAGGGTGGTTATTATTACACCCCCCCCAAAAAAAAAAAAAACAATGTGAGACACTAGGAAATAGCAAGTATTGGCAAGGTTATGGAAAACCCATGCATTGTTGGTGGGAATGTAGAACAGTGACACTGGCTAGACTCTGGTGTGCACCTGTGGTCCCGGCACTCAGGAGGATGAACAAGAGGATTGCTGTGAGTTCAAGGCCAGTCTGGGCTACAAGCAAGACCATGTCACAAAACAAAAGGAACAAAAAACAGAGGCACTATTGTTAGAAACTTGGTGGCTCATCAAAAGATTAAACATAAAATCACAATATGATCTATCATTTCTATTTCTAGCTTCATATGTCAGAAAAATGAAGATAGGGACTCGGGTAGATACTTGTGCACCAATGTTTATGGAAGTATTATTCAAAACATCTAAAGCGTGAGAACAGTGGAAATATACCTGAGTGAATGAATGGAAAAAATGTGTATTAATAGCCCAAAAAAGGCCCATCGTGATTAAAAGAATTAGATTCTGATACATATTGCAACATGGATGAGCCCTGAAAACACTGCTAAAGGAAATAAATAGCTGGGATACAACAAATACTGTGAGATTCCATGTGAGGTGCCTAGAATGGTCAGAATAATAGACTCAGAAACTGTGACACAGGATTTTAGCAGAAGGGGTGGAGAAGGGAGAAAACAAGTTTTTAAAGGATATAGAATTTCTCTTTGGGAGAATGAAAAGTTCTGAAAACTTGGTTATGATTACACAACAATTTGAAAGTAGTTAATGTCACTGAGTTTTACTGTTACAATAGTTCAGTAACAAGTTTTGTGTTACAATCATCCAATAGAAAAAGTTTGGCAGTACAATTAATAATGGACAAAATAAAATGAAGACATAGTTCTTTGAAGATGTATTTAGAGATGGCAAAGAATGATATTCTGTATTGTTAACCATGAAGAAAATGCAAGTTAAAATCATGGAGATATCACATACATATATAGTAGCTGAAATATAAAAAGGTGACAATACTAATGCTGGCCAGGTTGCAGAGAAATCACATTGTTCATATATTGCTTGTAGAAATGCAAAATTGTTCAGCTTCTCTGCAAAATTATCTGGCAGTTCTTTTTTTTTTTTTGATCTTTTTGAGACAGGGTTTTTCTCTGCACTTCAAGCTGGCCTTGAATTTACTTTGTAGCCCAGGCTGCCCTTGAATTTACAGAGATCTTCCTGCCTGAGCCTCCCAGGTGCTAGGATTACAGGCATGTGCTACCATGCCTGGCAATTCTGGAAGTTCTTAAAAATTAAGCCTACAACTGTCATGATCAAGCAAATTAACCAGTAGTTATTTATTCCAGAGAAATTAGGGTTTATGTTGGCATAAATCTATGCACAAATGTTCATAGTAGCTTTGTTTATAAGAAGCAACAACTGGAAATTACCAAAACATTTGTCAGTGGGTGAATAATTAACAAACTACTATACCCATAATGTGAAACACTACTTAACAAAAAATAACAAACTACTGGTAGACACAATTTGGCTTGATCACTGTTGTATAGGAACTCTGAGCTTGTGAATTTCTTGAATTTGTAGTTATCTCAAAAAACTTGAAATAAAACCCTCAAAATACCCAACTGTAGTTTACAAATGGTCTGTACTTAGACTTATATGGCTTTACTGTATCATATTTTTTCTATGGAAACAAATCACACACCCAGTAGAATTTAAAAACTATGATAATTCAGTACTCAGAATTATGTTTTTAGGAACGTAATCATGATTGCATAGACAATGACCCAATTATACATGAGTTCTTGCTCTTTCTAATTAGATATATATGAAAAAACAAATTATAAGTCATGATGTTGAATGGCATAGTTTATATCTAGATACCCCCCAGGAGCCTTTATGTGCTCATAGAGTAGGCATTTGGAAGCTGATTGGATTATGGGAACTTATAACAGACTTCCTAGTGGGAGTTAGTGTCTGGTCAGTAGAAGTAGGTGACAGGGCTGTGACTTGGAGGAATGTATCTCTGTAACCAGCTCCTTCACTGTCTGCTTCCTGGCTGCTGTGAGGTGTATACACAAACTGAGTTTGTGTCTCCTGGTACTGAAGAGTGGGTCTGAGGCCTTGAGAGATAAGTAAGAAAAAAATGTTTATTAGAGGAAAGCTCTGGAAAGCAAGAGGAGACCCAAAAGTAGATTGCCATGGGAACTCTTACTTCTTGGGATTTTTATACATGAAAATGACCACACTTCAGACCACTCCCACTCAAGTTGAAGCCAACCTATGGGGTTACAACCTGGAAAGTCTGACTAGGGATTATCCTATAAAAACTCAGGTCCATAGAAAGTGTAGTTCTGCAGGGTCATTAACTGTAACTTGAGGTCTTTAGGCACTGAGGCCTAGTCCTGCTCTCACACATTTGATGAATTTCCAGCTTTGGTAGCTCCCAACAGAGTTAGACTTCTATTGAATGTAAAATTCAATTAGAAATAAAACAAAAACAAAACAAGACTAGGGTCACCACTATTACCACTCCTGTTCAATATAGTACTTGAAACACTAGCCAGAGCAACGAGGTAAGAGAAATAAATAAAAGGGATATTATAGGAAAAGAAAAACATTCATTATTTTAGGAAGACATTATACTCCACAAAACCCCAAAAATTTCACCAAAAACTTCTACAATTAACCATTCAACAGTGTAAAGAGGATACAAAAATTATACATGCAAAAGATTGACAGCATTCCTGTACATCAATAGTGAACTCCCTGAGATAGAGTTTAGGAAAATATTATCATTTGCAATAGCATCAAGAAAAATTGAGTCATTAGGAAACAACCAAGGAAGTGAAAGACTTCTATAAAGCAAATTACAGTGCTCTGAAAAATGAGATATAAGAGCACATCACAATTCACTTTTCCTGGATAGTCACAAACAATATTGTCAAAATGGCATTATTTCCAAAACTAATAGAGAGGTATTACAGTCTCAGCAAGAATACCAACAATCCTCAAAGAACTAGAGAAAATAATACCCCAAATCATATGGAACCAGAAGAGACTCCAAATGCAAAAATACTCCTAGGCAGCAAGAACCAATATTTTAGATTATATTACAGGACTAAAATGAAAAAATAGCATATTGGCATCAAATGGGCACACAGTATAGGGAACAGAAACAACCCTAGGCATATTCAAGACACCTAATCTTTGACAAAGGGCCCAAAATTATATATTGGAAAAAAAGTACCTACTTTAATGAATTATTCTGAGAAAAATGACTATCCAAATGCAGAATTGACCTAGACCTATATCTCTCACCATATACTAAATTAAAAATAGGTTGAAGACATAAATATTAAAACTTTTTTTCAGCATGTTTAGTTTGATTTTATTTTTGATCAAATCCTGTGAGTTTTTAAATATTAAAACTTTTGAAGATATAGTTTAGGCAAGGACTTTCTGAACATAACTCTGCTTGTACAAGAAATAGTAAAATGAATCAACAAGTGGGATTATATAAAATTAAAGTTTCCGCACAGCAAGAATAACAAGGATGGGACAAGACAAGTACAATATGGAAAAAAATCTTGCGAACTTCTCATTGGACGAAGACTACTGTTTACAATATATAGAGAAGTCTGAAAAATTTGACTCCTTCAATATGTATGATTCAACCAAGAAATCGAAAATTGTGATGTATAGAAATTTCTCAGAAGAGGTAATACAAATGTCCATTAAATATACACACACCAACAGCTCTAGGCATTAGAGAAATGCAAATTAATACCACACCGAGAGTCTCACCTTCAGAAAGACTGGCTGTCATAAAAAAAAAAAAAAATCAAATAGTACCAAATATTGACAAGCCTTCAGGATAAAATGGTACAACCACTATGACAGTAAGCATGGAGATTTCTTAAAAATCTCAAACTGGATATTCCATTTGACCCAGCTATTTCCCCTTCTAGATATCTTCCCCCCAAAGTTAAAGATGTCATATAATGATATAAGTATGCCCATGTTTGTAGATGTACAACTGATAATAGTTAAATCTTGGAAGTGCCTGTATGTCTATCAGCAATTGAGAAGATTAATACAGTGTTATTTATACACAACAGAATACTCCTCTGTCATGAAGATGGATAAACTTGAGTCATTTGTAGGAAAAATGGATGTAACTTGAGTCCATAAATTTAAATGAAATCATTCAGACACACAGTTTTAACTGTCACATGGTTTCTGTTATATGAAAAACCCAAAATTCAAACAAAGAGCAAAATAAAATGTAAGTAACAGGCTATATGCAAGTGAATCTTTTGTAAAAGGGAAAGGGATAATGAGATGGTGAATGAGGGGAGGAAGGGAAGTATAATGGCATAAAAAAATGTAATATGATGTGTTCTGTTCATGTACCAATTTTCCACAAAGAATGCGATTATTTTGCACTACAAACACATACTAAGAAAAAATAAAAATTAAAAAAGCAAAAGATGTGATGTGGGTTTTTATGGCAAGGAGATGAGATAAATCTTGATTAAAAAGTGTTTGATAAAAGCTTTTACTTCAGAGTTAAACCTTTAATGAGAAATGCATGACTACAAAGCAGATTCAAGAGCAAGTTGAGACTTAGCTCAATCATGAGTGAAATGCCTGTGGCACCATGTCTGGCATGTGAAGGGCATGGAATGGCACAGGAGGTTGTGAAGGATCTGGAGACTTTGAAGGTAATCAGTGCTTATTACACATTGTCTTCAGTTGACACCAGACACAAACATAGCTGCTTTCTCAAAGATTTTCATTGTCATTATATCTTTTTTCAAAGCCAGGCAGTAAGTTTCTGTCGTCTTTCCTGACAAGAGTTTCATTAATCATTGGATCCTTTTTGTTGATGGACATTTTCCTTGTTGATATTCAAACAAAACTGAAATTTAAAATATAATTCTTTAAAATTTAAAAAGTCAAATCTGGCTCAGTTCAAAGTTAAAAAATGATGGTGACATTCTCCAAACCTAAAAAAAAATAGATAGGACTATTTATAGATTTAGAAAAGAATAGTTTGTACTGTATTTTCTTAATTTGTTAACATATGACATAGAAAAATTAACTGAGCCTGTAAATTTCTGACTATGTTTTCTTTTATTCAAGTCACCTATAAGGCTGAGCCTGTGTCTCCTTTTTACTTATTTATAACAGGAAATCAGAATGATCATGTCTATTAAATGTTGAGAGGTTAGTTTTCTAGTTTGAGAGTTTGAGACTTCCAGAGTGCTAACTGGCTGGCAGAAGAGTTGGAGAACAATGGGTTATGTGTTAAAGACTTGGTCACCTGATGGCACTTTTGGCCTATCATGGAACCTTTAGGGAGTGGGGCCTGGAAATTGAAAATTAGATCCTTGAGGGTGTGCCCTTGAAGAGAATATTGGGACCCTGCCTCTTTCACTCTCTTTTTTTGCTTTTCTCACAGGCATCCTCTCTACCATGTGCTCCACAATTATGTATACCTGCTACCACAGGTCCAGAGCAATAGACCAAGCAACTATGAATGGAAATCTCTGAAACCATGAGTAAGTGTACACATGGTCTCCAAGATAATTCATCTGGGTACTCAGAGACACTTCAGTCATGATCCAAGGGGACTTTGGTACTGCTTGGGATGGTGACAGACATTGGCATCATTTGTCTTGGTGCAGGCTTTTCAGCATAAAGAATGCAAGAATTATGGAGTCACTGAGGATTCCATCCAGATTTCAGAGTAAGATCTGCTGTGCTAGGAGAGATGCCCTTTGAGAGCGTGATCCATGAAGTTGTGAGGGTGAAGTCTTAGGTGAAGATTTCAGAATACTAGAGAAGTCACAAATGTGGAACACTTGCTGAGGAAGTTTACAGGCTATGAGTGGAGCCAGCATAGGAGAGAGGCCACATGGGCTGCAACTGACAACGCAGTAGGGATGGGGCTGCCCAAGTCCTTTGGAGTTCACATTTTACCACACTCTATTGCAGAGACTCGATATGGAGCAACAGGATTTAATGTTTGCCTTGTTGATTTTTTGGTCTTCTTTGGTCTGATTCCTTTCTTGTCCTCTAGTCTTCCATTTTGAAATGGGGATATTTTCTTTATCCTACTGTATGTGGAAGAATTTAGGCTTCTTTTTGACTTTTGCAGTTTACCAGCTAAGAAATTGCCTTGAGTCTCAGAAGAGGCATTTCAGTTATGTTGGACTTAGGCAGCTCTTAGAGATGGATTAAGTGCATTTTGTATGAGATAAACATGATTTTTGGGGAGGCCAGGTTTAATCTAAAATGTAACCCCAAATCTTTGTAGAAGGAGGTTAGAAAAGGTGACCTCATACTTTACTCTGTGCTTTATGCTGCTGTGGATGAAATAGCTTTACTCTAGCATACCCTTTGACCATGGTTTTGCCTTGGAACCAAGAGGTGAAACTGAACCCTCCAAATCCATGAGCTAAAATAAGTCTCTGCTTCTTTTAGTTTCAGATATTGAATATCCTATTCCAGTGATGGGAAAGTGGCTAATATACTTTCTTGTTTATAAGGTTTTATACATACTTTCTCAAATATGTATAATAAGGGAACTATATTTCTCAAGTAAAATATGATGTATTTTCTTACAAGCTCCAATGTAGTAGAGGAAAATATTTGCATTTTGTAGGATCTTGCTTGAATAAAGCTCAACCATAAATTGCTATCATGTTTAGAGCAATTCATAGTGTTTATTTAAAATTTTATTTTTGGGTTTGAGATGTAAGCTTTAATGGTGGCAAGCAGAGGACTAGAGAAGTAGGATTAAGACAGGCCAGTTATCTTTCTTTTTTCAATATGTTGTGTACATTTTTGTGTTGAGATACAGATTAGTGGAGAAACATTTTTGCTTTTTAAAGGAGACTACATTGGCTTCAGTCCTCTTCATTGTTTTTGGCTTTGTAAGTTACTTGGACTTTTTAATTATTTATAAAATTTGACATTATTTATTCATAGATTTGTTCTGTAGGTTAAAAAGCCTACTATACATAATTTGTCTGACACACAATAGAAATGCAGCTGTCCTGTATGAGTGAAAAATTTCTTACAACATCTATAGATGTTCAAGTCTATTGTAAAATTTATTTGCATGTTCATACACACTCTCGTAAGTTGTGTCTAGATGTCTATCCAAAGCCTCATGTGATCATAGGTGGAGCTTTTCAGGCATGGCTGGAGCTATTGTGTGTGCTTCTGTAATCAAATATATCATGCTAGGACTGAGAGTATGTGATTACTAAATTAGGACACTGATTGGTTTAGCAAAGCTCTGGGAGTGGATAATGGAAAGACCCTCACTGGATGTAATTACTATTCTCCCTAAGGGTGGGTAGCCTGAATGAAATATAAGGGGGCAGAACAAGGGTTCATGCTTAATATTTTGCTTCTTCACCTCTTTGCTGCCTTCTGCCTACCATGAACTATTTGTCCTCTTCAATGCTTCTGTGCCATGCTGTTCTGCTCTGGAGCCATCCAACTATAAACTGAAACCTCTACAAACTGTAAGCTGAAATAAACCTTTCCTCCTTTAACATGTGGAGTTGGGCATTTTATCTAAGCAATGAGAAAAGTAACTAAGACAAATTTGGCATCAGAGAAGTGGAGTCATTTCTGTGACTGTACCTGACCATGTGTTTCAGGAGCCTTTGGAATTGGCTTGTGGGAAGAGTTTGGAAAGGTTTCAAGATGCCAGCTGAAAAAGCAGCCCTGGAATTATTTAAGGTGTACTTGATGTAAGATTCTGGTCAGAATCTCAGGAGACATAAGCCAATAGAAATATTGCTGGTAATCACAGGCTCAGAGATTTCTGCGATAGAGAAGGACTGTTAGTCTCCTTAAGATTTATATTATGCTGTGGCATAAAGTTTGTTTGCATTTTGCACATGTCTAGAGACTTTGCCTGAGAGTGAGATTAAGGGTGATGACTAGTAAATCTTACAGAAGAAATTTCAAGGCACTCCAATGCTGGGGAGGTGGCATGGCTACTGTTCAGGGCTTTTGGCCAGATTTATGTTGAGAATCGAAAGCAAACAGCTCAGCAGAATGATTTAGAATATTGTAAGTTTGGCTAGAAAGGGAGTTTCAGTAAAACTGTAATACAAAATCAGAGTACAGGAGAATTTGACTACCGAGAAGGAAAAGGACAATGGGAAAACAGTGCCCTGAGCACATTACAAGAAACATCAGGATTCCAGCTGGGAGGTGTAAGCAGTGTTTATAAGTTTTGGGTTTTAGTATTGCCATACTCTTAAGGTAATAAATCATCTTGCTACTGTTTGTCAACTGTTTCATCTATGCTGATAGAAGACATACATCATCTGGATGTGAGAGGAAGCACTTGTTACTTATGGCATAAGAAACATTAGCATCAATATGGTTATGATTCCCTTTGTCCCCCATTTTAGGAGATGAAACAAGGGATACAGTTGCCAGCCTGCAGGAAGAGAGCAGTGTCTACTCTGAGATTCCACTGCTTTTGTAGCAAGCAGTAAGGAAGACTGTCCTTTACCTGAGATGGAGGAATTGCTTTATTTTACAAGGTTGCTTGCAAGGAATGACCTGGGCTTTGACTTTGTGGCACACCCTAATCCCAGCACTAGGGAGGCAGAAAGCAGGAGGATCACTATGAATGTGGGCTGCATAATGAGACCCTGTGGACAAAAAAAAAAAAAAAAAAAAGAAAAACCAACAAAAAAACCCCATAAAGGATGCTAAGGGCCGTGGATCTTCTTAGTGCTGGGTCTTTTTTCTAATAATCCTACCCCCCCTTTTTTATTTTCAGAACTGGGGATTGAACTCAGGCCCTTGCGCTTGCCAGAGAAGCTCTTATTCTACTGAGCCATCTCGCTGGCCTCTCTAATAATCCTTAAAGAAAGAAATTCCTCACTGTATAATTTTTTAAAACAAAGATACATATTTTAATGCATAGTTAACTTACATATAAGCATATACAATATAAATTCACAAATTTGATAGGATGCCAAATTTCTTTTTACTCCTTAGCATTTATTTTGCCCAATCTCGATTTCTTCCAAATCTGATTTTATTTTGTAGGGTTCTTATTTCTTACAAATATGTGATAGAATGGTAACATTTTTAATATAAAATCCTTTATAACTATTTCCAGAAATGCCTCTACTTCTGTATCTGAAGTCCTAAAATTCATTTAAAATATGTGTAGTCTTTTTTGTACTAAGAGTGTCACATGCTTTATTTGTTTTCTGCAGCGGCATAGGTTATAATTCATTCCTTTTGCCAGAAAAGCTGTTCTAGATTGATGCCTAGACTGAAGCGTAACTACAATGAGCAGCTTGCCTCCAGTGTGTTTTCCTGCTAACATCACATGTTAGGTAATCTTCCACAACAACTAGGTAAATTATCTCTACACTTCAGACTTCTCATATAGAAAATTATAATAAATCTAGAACATAGGAGCTCTGTGATGATTCAAATAAATAGTGCTTGAAGAGTACTTTGCAAAGTGTTGCATATTGTATAGTCTGGAAATAATAGCTGTTGTTCTTGGGATTATGATAATATATAAGTAGCAATACTACTATGAGTTTGGCACTGTTGTAAGCCATTTTAAACATTTCCTAGCATTAACTCATGTAATGCTCAGTCCTCTGATACAGCAATCTTAACACAAAGGATTGTCTTATCAAACACAAAAATGAAACATCTTACCCTGAATCAGGCTTTACTAATATGCATACCAAGGAATCCCAGGGACAGGCGTAGCCCAGAGAGTTTCAGGACCACCAACACTGCTCCTTACCCCTCTTCTGTTGCATCTGTACTCTTTCTGGCACAGATTTGTTTATGAAGACTACTTAATGTGTGTAGTCTTCATATTAATTACACATTAATTATAATGAATTTCTTTATATTACACACAAGGGAGTGTTTTCTTTAATAACACTTGATTATCTTATATTCAGTTACTAGTTCACCCACCTTATACTAGTTATTAGCTTATGTAAGACTTTCCAGGGCCATGACCCATAATTCCTAGACCCCAAGCTTCCTTGTCATATGCAAACATTATAGACCAGGTACATCCTGCTGAAAGTGTTCCCTGGGTTAGTGCTCTCTCATTAGGAAACATGGTCAGCGTGTCTGCCAGGATGTCTGCCAGTACCACGTGCACAGGAGGGCTTCTCCTTTTTCTCTCTGAGGGACCTCTTTCAAGGAAGAGAATCAAGAGATTGCAAACATATTTTATCTGAGTAGTTTATTCATCAGCAGACATTATTACTATTATTTTAAAGTTGAAGAAATTCAGACATAGAGAGGTTAAGTTAGTTGCACAAATTCAGCTAGGTAGTAATGATGGCATTTAGATAAAAGGGCACTTATTGAATATAAGTGAGGCACTAAATTGCATAAAACATCTTCAATAAGATTTACATTTAATCTCAGTAAAGTTTGAAAGAAGATATTCTAAAAGATTCATAAAATATGTATGTAGCAGCAATATAATGTGGGAGAATCTTATACAAGTTTGGTTTTCTTCTGGTATTTCTTTTTTCTTTTGGTGAGGGGGACCGGGGATTGAACTTAAGGCATTTCCGTTATTAGAAATAGCACTGCAATGTAATTATAAAAACAAAGATATAAAACATAGCAATGAAACTTTCCTCTTTATCCATATATTCAAAATCTTCATAACAAATCCTGTCTGTTCTCCCTTTTAAAGAACTTTTACATGCTTGTAATCCCAGTACTCAGGAGGCTGAGGCAAGAGGAGAGGTTTGAGTCTGAGGGCTATAAAGTGAGTTCAAAGCCAGTCTGAACCACACAGTGAAACCCTGTCTGAAAAAGTAAACAAATAAAAATAAAAATAAAACTAATTTTAAGTACTTCGATTTGTTCTCCTTCTTCCTTATTTTTTAGTCTGCATACTATAATCCTTGTCTTGACTTACTGCAATAATAAATTTCTGGGTAAGAAAGTAGCCTATACTAGCACCCTCTTAAAAATCTAGCCTAGTAAAAATCTGTACTTCTTGCAAAAATGATCTTTCCAAAATGCAATCTGATAATGTCATTCTCCTAGAAATCTTCATCATGGTCTGTGAAGCACCAACTACATGGCCTCTAGCTCCTCCTGCATTCTAGCCTTGAGTTGTATGATGCTTCATTTGTTTCTGTGTCTTTCAGCCACAATGGTCTATTTGCAACTCCTGATTTCAGTATTTCTTCCTTCCAAATAGCCTTCACTTATGAACATTTTTGGATCGAATATTCTTTCCTCTCAACTGGCTGCTTTTTACTTATTCTTCAGAGCTTAAGTTCAGTTGCTGTTTTCCTTGGAGAAGCCCTTTTTAATCTGTGCAAGCCAAATTCTTTAGTTATAGGCCATCAATACATGGGCTTAGGTGATTTGACAGAGAAACAGCTGAGAGTCAATTGCACTAACGAGCAATTTGCTGACAACAGTTTGGCAACAGACAGTTTGCAGAGAATCAGTTCATCACCCTGTTCTGCAGCTGTCTTTCTGGCAGTGTCAGAGAGGCAGAAGGCTAAGTCTGGTGATAACAAACCCCTTTTAAGGAGAAACTCACAACTTGTTTATGTTGGATACTGGATCACTAGACATTCGCGAAGGAGATGTTATTTTAGATTTTGAAGTAAAAATGACAAAGATGAAACTGACTTTCAGCTGAGACAGTCAAATTTGGGGTTAAAGAGCTGTCATGCAAGAATGTATCAAACCTGTGAAATGCAGACTTCAGAAAATTCTCAATACTTCAGAACATCGGTCATTTGGAGAAAACTGTTCATCAAATTGATTTTATGGAAGTTGGTTTTTGGTAAACTAGATTTCAGTTAATTGTTTGTTGGGGAATTCGATGATAAGTCATTTAGAAATTCTGGCAAAATGGTTTTCTTTTTCTTTTTTGGCGGAACTGGGGATGGAACTCAAACCCTTGCATTTGCCAGGGAAGCATTTATTCTACTGAGCCATCTCCTTGACCCACAAAATGGCTTTCTGCAAATTGATTTTTGATAAATTGGCCTTTGTATAACATCATGTAGCCCTCTTTGTAGCTTTTTTAATAGCTAATGTTTTCCATATGTTTCTAATTGTTGTATTTTTAATAGTTTCTACCATTCATTATGTGCAAGCACTAAAAAGGAATAGTATGAATTCTTATTCACTATTTTATTCTTAGTTCCTAGCATCATGTCTGGTACATAGAAAGTATTTGATAAATATTTATAGAATTAAGGAAAACTAATATTTTTCTAGGGGAAAAATGGGAGTAGTATAGATTTCAGGCATCACTGAGTGGGGCTTAATTACTAAATATCCAGAGGAACTGATTAGGAAGTAATTGCTTAAAGTTAAGCAGTCTATATGAAAGCTGTATCTATAATTTCATTTAAATCTCAGTAAAATAGCAATCATAGCTAACCTTTGTATATTGCTTGTGCAGTTACTATCTTATTTAATCCATCATCAAGCCCATGCCCAAGGATTATTGTTATCTTCATTTTACAGATGAAAACAACTGAGGCATAAATAAGATAAGGAATTTGTTCAAGGTCATGTAGCTGTCTGAACACAAGCAGTCTGGCTCCAGCTTTAACCAGCATATTATAACTGTTGATTCAAGATAATTTCAGTCAAAGTTATATGGTAGTATTAATGAGTACAAGGATTCCAAAGGGTTCCTTCCAGAATCTTGTTCAAAGAATTGGACAAGACAGGGGCTGGGGAGATGGCTCAAGGACAAGACAAAGAATGTAGAGCTTTTATATTTATTAAAAGTAAAAGGAGGGAGAAAAGAAGGGAGAATTGCTCTGCAGAGTGAGTACAAGCCAGTTGAATTAGGAACAGAAATATACCTTGTAAAGTGTGCATGGTGGGCCATTGACAAGGCTCATGACTGCCATTAGCTTAATGGCCATCATCTTTTATACCCCCATTATGACATTGGGTCTTGGCTATCCTATCAAAAATCTGCTTGATCTGCCCTGATTAGTTTCAGGTTCCTTGTACAGCCAGTTTGTCACACCCTAATTTCCCCCTGAGTGACATAAATCCCCATAATTCTTTAAGGGTTGCTGAAGGGTGTGGAAGTCTCTGCATACATTTAGCTACTTCCAGCTGATAAAGATAAAGTTCCTACGTATTGGTGATTATGTGCTCTCTACCTGAGGATGTGGTATGGGCTTAGGAAACCTGTCAGAAAACAATGAAAAAAGAGAACTATTGAGCTGCATGTTTATTGAGAGAGAGATTGGTGAATTTGTCAATAGAGTAGCTATGGAGATACAGAGCTCAAATATGAGAAGGAGCAGGTCAGATTTCCCAGCTTCTTAACAAAGCAAAGAAGTATATTAGGGTGCCAGCACTGATTTACAGTGACTGTATTCAGAGGAACTAGAGTCCTGCTTTTTGAAGTGAAGCCTCAGGTCTCCCAGAGGCTCACAGGATGAACCTTTTTTCTTTGGGTAGTCTTTTTCCTCAGATATTTCAGGTGGAGATGTCTTAATCCTAGAAAGATGATTCTAGGTACCTCTCTCTGCCACCTTTACTATAGTGAGTGGCAAAGATCACTAAAAACAGGCCCTTTCATTTTGGTTTTGGTTGGCCTACAGGATCCTTTCCTTTCAAGTTTTAAGGAGCACTTTGTCTCCATAGCAGATACTAGGAGATCTCATTGGGACAGGAGCTGGTAAGATTTTGCTTCCACATAGTTAGATAACCTGTTGTACTTTGCCCAGAGTCTTGTGGTCTGTGGACCTACTACCATACCAGAAGACAGAATAAGCCTCCCATATAAGATCTAAAGTTAGCTTATCTTTAGTCCACTTTTGAGGGATGTTTTGAATCCTTACAAGAGCTATTTGCAATAAGCAGAGCCAAGAATCAACCATCTCTAAGCAAAATTTTGCAAGAGGTCACTTTAGGGTTTTGTTGGCTGTCTTAGCCAAAATTTTTGGAGGACTGAGGACTAAGGTCTTCATGCAGAGTGGAGATGATACTTTATTCCTAATGCCTCTGCTGCCTCTTGAGTTATTTAAGGGGTGAAACAAGGTTCAGTGTCACTCTGGAGGGAACAGGCCAGTCCAAACTAGGGGTTGATTTTTTTGAGGAGTACCTTGACTACTTCCATAGCCTTCTCTGAGTGGGTAGGGAAGACCTCAATCTAGCTTGTAAAGATGTCAATTAGGACTTATATTTGTTTAAACCCCCACATGATGGCATAAGGATAAAGTCTAATTGCCAGGCCTCCCCAGGGTTGGTCCATCCTCTGTACAGATTCTACCAAGGAGGTACTTGGGCTTGCTGGGGCTTGCCAGGGTTACTGTAAGCAGAGTGGGTGAGCTTTGCAGACCCTGTGAAAATTTGACCTTTTCTCATGTAGTATCTCTTCTCATATGGATAGAATCATGAAGGATTTTTATAGACTTCTACTGTGTCCCCTGAGGAGGGACTAGTTTTCTAGATAATGAGTCCCTTTTAACTCTCCCTTGTCCTAAGACCTTTCATGACACCCATAAATACCCAGGAGCATAGCTTTCTGATCTATTAGGGATTTATTAATATAGTGAATTTGATAAATCCAGATTAATGATCCCAGTGCCTTTTGACCCTTTTTGTATAATAGAAGTAAAAGTTGTGTACTTCATTCTATTTCTGTATGATATCAGTAATACTGCTTCATTGATTTTGCAGTTTCATCTGTAAAGGAATAAATCTTTTTTTTAATTTTTGTTTTATTGAAGTACAAATATCAATGAGACATTTTTAAGACACCTTGACAAGATGGATTTGATAAATTAATACATTGCAAACTTTTTTCATAATGTGAAGAAATAAATCTTGATCTTCCAATCTGTTTTCTATAACTTCTCAATAACACAGACCCAAATGGGATTAAATTACAGATGAAATTATTTTTCAAGAGAGCAGCAAAGAAGTCATTAGTCATTCTCTTGGTTTCATAGATTACAGCATCATTTCAGTACACAGCTGGTTGATTCAACTGAAAAATAGGGTTTTTTTTTCCTGAATGTTTATATCTTTTGAGCTGATAATACTGCTTTATTTGTTTTTTAAGGGCATATTTTGGCCTATTTGACTATAATGTAATTTAATAAAGAATAATGAAAATACTGCTGTATGCAGTTGATTTTTCAGAGTGCTTTAAACATTGATTAAGTTTTTTCTAGTTGTTTATACATTTACAGAATAA
Organism: Ctenomys sociabilis; assembly: GCA_004027165.1. Taxonomy (NCBI): domain Eukaryota; kingdom Metazoa; phylum Chordata; class Mammalia; order Rodentia; family Ctenomyidae; genus Ctenomys; species Ctenomys sociabilis. Next base: position 47,470 of record PVKA01004054.1, on the reverse strand, counting down.
TTCTTTTGCTTTGTTGAACTAAGCCTTTTTTCTTCTTGGGGACAATTTTTGCAGTCTGATTCATATAGACAGGGCAGGTTGGTTAGATTTAAACTAAGACAAGACAAATGTTATGGCAGAAGACTATAAGAAGTAAGGCAGATGTCTAACAAATCTGCATTTATGAGTACAAACAAATTAGCTTGTCCTAACCTATCATATTACTCTTTTAGTTCCTCCTGCAGGATTTTTTGCCTATAGAATAGGAACATAGGATTCAGTACTGGAAGTTTATTTTATCAGGTTTTCTGTACCAAATGATAATATTTTTCAAAATGACTTAAACTTACTCAAGATTTTTGCAGTTGAATTCTTTGACTAAAATTTTTAAATGATCAACTAAATTTTCTTTCATGCTGTAACTTCTTCACTATCCAAAGTTCTTCAGATTGTTGATATTCAAGAGTTTTAACTGCACTTACTGAAAAGTTCAGTACTACCTACCTATCCTAATGGACTTTTTTTTTTTTGATATTTAAGATGGTTACAAATTTCAGTTTCTTAAAGTTATGGGTTATCAACAAAGAATCAGAAACTGCAAGATTGCAAGTTCTTAACCATTGGGCGAGGGTTAGGTTGAACAGTGGAAATGAAAAATGTTTACCTGGAGGAAGTTTGCAGTATTTGGGAAGGTGATTTCTGTCTGAAAGTTGATCATAGGTCCTTTTCTTTACCAATGACCTGCTACTAATTTTCAGGTAGATCCAAAATTGGGGATACATTTATCCTCCATATATGATTAATTACACTTTTATAAAATATCCACTTCATAGTTTTTTGCATTTCTAATCTGTGTTGATATGTTTTAGGTCCAACTCTGGGGCAGTGTAAGAATGGGTAGATAAGAGATGATGTTGGAGACAAGATCTGTCAGGAACTTCTTGCAGGTATGTTAAGATGGTATCCAAGAAAGGACAGAGGCTTGAACTAATAAAATACCAGTGAGATGATGTTAGTGAGATAATATGAATATGTATTAATTGAACTCTTACTGTGTGCTTGGAATAGTGTTACGTGCTGTACGTGGATTTTTTCATTTGATATTCGTCACATGAATGTCCTGGGCCCCAAACCTAACACCTAGTGTGTGCTAAGCATGTAGTCTACAATTGAGCTATAACCTCAACCACTAATCTTTGTTATAGAAGGGAAAGGTAGGGTTAAGGAAGGTTCAGCATCTTATGTTTGGTGTTTAAGTCATCAAACCATAAAGCTGTAATTTGAGTCCAGAGTCTAGACCACCATACAATGGATAGAGAAGTTTACAAGGTAGAATATTCCACCCTCTTTGATACTAGTTTTCTTTCTGGTTGTATTAGTCAGGGTTTTATAATATAACATAAGGAGCAAATAATTTAATACAAGATATACAATGTATAAGGAATTACAAGATTGGCTTATGACAGTCAGCTGCAGAGTCAGATGAGGAAGCCTGCAGAGGGCATCAGCACACCCCAGGCTAAAGGATTCAGTTCCAAGGTCTAATAGCTTACTGCAGTGCTCCATGCAAGTCTCTTATCATTCAGCCAATGGGTCTGCAGCCAAAGGCTTAAGAGTTTGGAACAATGGACACTGAAGGATCCAAGCCAGAGGCCGAAAAATCTGCACTGCAAGCCAGACAGTGAAGTCCAAGCTGAATGTGAAGACTGAAGTTGCTCCTTGGAAGTGGAATGTGGACTCCTTCCTCAGCCCCTTTATATGGCCTCTCAGTGCTAAGTCACTCTGCAGTGGGCTGTTGCACCCTAGGGTGTAAGCAGTTGTGCCCCAGGGTGGAACCAAATCATGCCTCAGGACAGGCCCAGTTGTGCCCCAGGGCGGAACCAGTCACCTGGGGTGACTGGGGTGGGAGTGAGTTTGGGGGTGGAAGTGGGGGTGGGGGGTGGGGGTGGGGGTGGGCCCTCCCACCAGCCAGAACTGGGCAGTCACCAGCCAAGTTGGCACAATGTATCAACCACTACACTGGCCAAACTCAAAATGTTTTAATCCTCTTTGTGCATAGATCTAGCTAGAAACTCCCTATAGTAGTTATGCCAGTGCTTCAACATTAGATTGCCTTGAAATTTCTTCTGCAATATTAGTGTGCCACAGTTAATCTCAGACTCAGGCAGAGTCACTCCACAAAAGAAGAAATGTGGACAAAGCTTCAGTCAAAGCATAACACACATGGTCTTGAGGTCAGCAGCCAGTGCAGTTTTTCTTTCCAGCAGAAACCTCCTGAGCCTGAGCTTTATCAGCACTGTTTCTATCAGCATTTTGTTCCTCTGAGCTCTGAACGGAATCCCCCATAAAGTCCAGCTGAAAGCATTCTAGGGCTACTTCTTTAGCTGGCTTCTCCAAACCTTCTCAAACATTTTGCAGAAGCCAATTCCAAAAGCTTCTACACTGCATGGTCAGCTGCAGCACATCAGTGACCCCACTTCTCATTCCAGAATCTTAGTTACTTTTATCTTTGCTGACATTAAATACCTAACTCCACAAGCTAAAGGAGGAGAGGGTTGTTTCATTTCAGTTTGTAGAGGTTTCAGTATGTAGTTGGCTTGCTCAAAGGCACTGTAGCATAGAAGAGGGGTATTGTAGAGGAGAAACAGTTCATCACATGGCAAAGGAGCAAAACAGAGAAAGCTGGCTTCTCACTTTAATCCCCTGCGGGCTGCCTGCCTACTGGGTGGTGCCACTGATATTCAGAGTACACCTTCTCATTATCCATACCCAAAACTATGCTGAACCAATCAGTGCACTAATTGAGTAATCATACTCATCTCTGGAAAGCCCTACCTGTTACCAGATGAGGCTTTGGGGTTCATCTCGATATAAGCCATACTGTATAAATTTTGTATATGTATATTTATATCAGATAAAATGGCTCCAAACATTCAACCAGTTCCTGGTGGAACTTTCTAGCATACATATAACCTGCTACTATTATGTTTCAGCAATGCTGGATGACCATGAAAGCTGTAGAGGCACAATAAAAATTAAATTCCTTGCTGAGACTGTCCTACAAGAAAGCAGAACCCTTGATTTTCTTATAGCTGAAATCAGACAGCATGCATACTTATGTACAAAGCTTGTTGCCTTTAGATAAATAATGAATATAAGGTGAAAAAACCTTAAAGACTATTAAAAATACCAAATCTATAGATAACCACCATGAATACACAGGTATATGATCAGGCTGGTTACAACTCCTACTCTATTTCCTTAAGAATTGTGTCTGGACATGGCTCCTTCCCTTAATCACTCCCATATGTTTTTTTATTCTAATCCATGAATTGGATTTATATAATCTTAATCTCTGGTAAAGTTTGTTTCTTCTTGCCTAGAGACCATCAGATTCCAAGTGGTCATGCAGATTGGAGCCAACAGTGAATGCAGTGAACTCTGTTTGCCAGGCTCCATAGGCCAACCCTCTAGAGGGAACCCATAGCTGTTAATCCTCCCCCACAGCCCCTCCCATATGATTTCTATTGTGGGCTTTAAGTTATTCTTGACTGCTTCCCTGCCTGTACCAATCCCTCTCAGCAAAAGGAAATTAGATTGGTTGGTCATCATCTATTTTCCTTATTAGCAGTTAGCTTTTTTGTGTATAAAAAGCTGAAAGGGGACAGGCTTAACATAGAGTCAGGTTGATCAGTCTTACTGACAGAAGTTAAGAAATAATAAACAATAGAACTTAGAGCCTGGAAAGGGATTCCTCAGGTGGATGGAGTACACTAAATACACATCTCCCAATATCCAGGACTAGATTCTGAAGAATGTTAAAATGCAGAGTAACCAGTTTGCTTTCAAACACAGTTTCTTTTAAACTGCACTTGGTGAGTACCTGTTTTAGAGAGATAGAGGACCACAGGACAGTGGGCAGATCCCTGTGCTCTGCTTATCTCTAAGAGATTCCACACATAGATACACTTTGGGACCATAATGTTAAGCAAATTAGGTGAGACATGCAAATTTAATGTCATATTGTTCCTTTAATTTGAAAAACCAAACTGTAAAAGATAGATGGAGCAAAATAAAAGATATATAACAGGAAGTAAGGAGACAGTTTTTTCAAATGGAAGGGGATCAGGAGGAAATGAGAAGATCCTAAGATGACAAAAGGATTGAGAAGTGTTATGTACCACTGCACTGCAACAAATATAGTCATGTACTTCAAACATTTACTAATAAAAAATAAAAACTGGTTTAAGCAAAGATTCTGGACAAAAAGCTTATGCTGCAAAAACTGATTTTAGGACTCCCAAATGTCAGGACCATTCTTCCTTCTTAAGTTTCCAATAAATACTTCTCTTCACTACTTTATTTTGTCCAAACTTTCATTTTTTGTTCATGAGACAACAGCCTTGTTTGCACAGTATCAATATCAAGTGTGATAAATAGCAAATCTTTTTTTTTTTTTTTTTTTTTTTTTTGTCTTTTTGAGACAGGGTCTCACTATGCAGTTCAGGCTGGCCTTAAGCTCACTTTGTAGCTCAGGCTGGTCTCGAACTCACAACAATCCTCCTGCCTCAGCCTCCCGAGTGTTGGGATTACAGGCATGCGCCACCATGCCCGGCTATAAATAGCAAATCTGATCAAATCTCTCAAGGGAACCCAAGGAATGTAGCATATGGCACAAAATTTAGGATTCTGAGCTAACAGTGATGGCAAAAATAAAAATGGGATCCAAATAGAGTCATAAAAGTGTTCCGTAGTAACATAGAGGCCCTGTTGATGCAGGAAACCATTCCCTTCACTTGTAATTGCATTTTGTGTTTGTTTCTATCATTGCAACATATAATAAAACATGGAATGTATGGAATAAGAAAATCTCTAAAAACAGATGGACTAGCTCCATTGAGCTATTGCTTTTTAGTTAGGTGCCCTAGGAAGGAATAGTTTCTTTTTTATTTGTTTTGTTTTTTAATGTATGTGGTACAGGGTCTCACTATGAAGCTCAAACTTGTAATTATCCTCCTGATTCAGTCTCCCCAGTGCTGGGATTACAGGTGTACACCACCATGCTTGGTCTTGTTCCATGGCTCAGCGCAACTGGCGGTGGGCCTGGTGTGGCATGTGGTGCTGGGGATTGAGCCCTGTTCCCTGGCACTTGCCTTAGCTGTCTTGCTGGCCCTAGGAGTAGTTTTTGAGGCAAGTTTCATTATATTCATAACAAAAGCTTTGTAGGAATTTTTAAATTAAATGTTGAGAAGGATTTTTTTTTTTTTGGCTGGCTCAGGCAGCCTTAAGGATGGGTCTGGTAAGGCATGTGGTGCTGGGGATCAAACCAGGTATCGTGCACCTCACTGTGTTTGCATAAGCAGGTGCTTAAACAGCTGAGCTATCTGGCAGGCCCCCTTAAATTAAATATTGTTAGAGGGAGAAATTAACATTTTATTTACTTGGGGCACTTAAATACTAAACAAAGTCTAAACCTGCAGCCAATCTTTTTTTATCATAGGTTGTTCACACTATTGATGACATTTCCCCAAATACATCTGTGAGTGCTAATGTACTGTAGGCATTCTCTATAATTTACATCTAAATGACTAACACTAGGTTATCAAAAGTTAGAATCTGACCCCAAATACATTTTATTCAAACAGACTATCAATCAGTATGCAGTTATCATTTGTTTTCTGCCATTACCAATAAAAAAATTTCATGCTCCTGTAGTTTTATAGCTCATGCATCCCAGTGGTACTGATAGCTTTTCACATACTATAAATTTGTTTTATTTCATTTTATATTATTTGTATTTTATTTTACTGAGAAATAGCAATGAGACAGTTTCAAAACTGATTAATAGGACAGTTTCAACAATTAAGACATTGTACATTGTTATTTTCATAGTGGTTATCCATAGTACAAGATGCAGATAGGATATCCTGTCCAAGTGCTCGTAGTGCAAATCTTTCTTCTCATTGAATTAAGCGAAAGTAAACGTATATCTATCCTAGCTATTCTGCATATACAGATACAAAATGATCCTTCTTTTGTATCTTCTTTTTTGTTTAGTTCTGTCAGAGATGGGTATTTCATTGGCATCTAAATATTATAGGTACGTGAATTCAGCAAAACAATTCAACATAGTCCAGCAGTCCACAGTAGTAGTGGGTTATCTGCAGAAACTGTTGACTTGAGCCTTTCACAGCTCAGCATATTAATATGGCTTTACTTTCATACTGTAAATTTGTAATAAATGTTATGATTAGCAATAAATTATAGAATAGTAATAAATGAAATGGATAACAAAGTAGAAACAGGCAAAGTGAAATACTGTTTCACTTTGGGTGGGATTAAATTTTAGGAAAAGAAATTTGTGTGAGACAATTACAAAGTTGACTACCTTTCATGGTGCTCAGTAGTAATAAAAGGTAGATGGCATGGTTGTTATGAGGCTTTGGTAGGGTTTGATATGTTATCAAAAGCCTAGATTTTCCAAGATGGTTTTTCAGTCTTCTTCTAGTCACTACACACACATTCAGGTGCCTGCTGGACATTTTGGTGTGGTTGCTCTCAAACTTGCAAAGGAAACAGATGCCGAAGAAAGAAGCATCACTTGACAAAAATGTGATAGTGAAGATAGTCATACCCCATATAGAAACTAGCAAACTTGAGGATGATATCTATTTAAAATGCTTCTCCCTACTGATTTCCATAATGGTTGTACTAGTTTACATTCCTATTGCCAAAATAAAAGGGCTTCTTTTCCCTCACAGTCTTATCAGCTTATTTTATCATATGATTTCTCGATGAGAGCCATTCTTTCTGGACTAAGTTGGAACCTCAGTGTTGTTTTAATTTGCAGTTTTCTAATGCAAGAGATGTTGGATTTTAAAAATGTATTTATTAGTCTCTTGTTCTGAAAATGTCTACTTATTTCAATTGTCAAGGCTTGATTGTTTCTTTTATTGAGGGAAAGGTAAGCCCTTTAAAGTCCTTACACATTAGTCCTGGAGGTCCAGGACATCCTCACTTGAGCTCTGCCCCTTGTATCAATCTGAGCATGCTGCCTTCATTTCTAGCTCAATTCAGTTCTTCTAGCTGTTTTTGAAGGAACAGCCTAGATCTTATGTCAGAACGGGGGATATAGAAGGTGGCAGCTATTGACTTCGTGGCTGCTGTGAGCCTTTCACCAGCTTGCTCTGTGCACCTCAAAGTCTGTTTCTTTTTCTACCTTTAACTGCCTCACACTCACTGTGCAGAGCATACTGCTTTTCCTACCTTTTTTCTTTTCCAAACTTTAATATCTTTAATAAATGTAAAGCCTTGATATTTTGTTTCTTGTCCAATTTTTTTTTTTGGAAGAGCTTGGAAAGGACATCTAGGAAGAGCACAACACCCCAGCTAACACTAGTTTGTAGATATAAGTATGCATTCTGTTGTTTCAAATGATGAAATTATATAGTGGCACATTTCTCCAAATATATTTCTGTCATTATGCAGCACAGGACTATATTTTATGAGAACTGGCTCATGTGTTTATGGTGGCCAGAGAGTCTGTGCTTTGCCATCTGTAAGATGAAAGACCAAGAAAGCTGATGATGCAATATGATCTGCTCCAGTGTCTGAGGGGACACCACGGCAGGTCCAGCCCATGAAGGGGGACAGCATTTCTACCTTCTCCACCTTTTTATTCTGTTTGGATTCTTGGTAGATTAGATGATGCCCAGTCATGTTGCTGAGGGTGGTTCTTAGTCCATGAATTCAAGTGTTCTTCTGGAAGTACCCTCATAGGCCCAACATTCCAGTGCTAGGAATGTCCTTCCACACCTACAAATTGTGCAGCACCAGCTATCTCTTTATCCTTTATCCCAGCAAGTTACTCATACATTTTTTTTTTCTTCTTCTTCTTCTTCTTCTTTTTTTTTTTTTTTTTTTTTTTTTTTTTTTTTTTTTTTTTTTTTTTTTTTTTTTTTTTTTTTTTTTTTTTTTTTTTTTTTTTTTTTTTTTGTGGTGAGCTTAGCCCACCCTGGGGTCAGGGATGGTGTGGAATGTGGTGCCTGGGATCGAACCTCGGTCCCTGCGTGCTTGCCTAAGCTGCCCTGAGTAGGTGCTTTAGGCCACTGAGCTATCTAGCTGACCTACGTTACACATAAATTAATCTTCATAGAGCTCACATACGATATGAATGGAAAGGAGACCAATTGATAAAAGATTATTGATGCTATTTCAGCAATATTTGAACTGGAGACAGTTACTACTCAGAATAAGTAGGTCTGTGTTGTATTAGAGAATAAGTGGGAAGTAAAGATACTGAGTGAGTTTATATCCTGTGTTCTGCATTAGAATGCCTTTGTTTGTCTAATAAGATATAAATGGTATTAAAGGATAGATTAAGTGGTTTTCATGGTTGGAAAAATAAATGCAAAACCTGGAGTTTTTTTCTTCAAGAAAATTTTTACAATTTGAAGGATCTTCATCATATTCCTGAGACTCAGAATGTCTTTAAGACAGTTGATGAACTGTGATAGGAAATTCGAGTTACTTTGGGATACTAGTATGTCAGTATCAGCAACTTTAAAAGCTTGGCTGTGATCCTCATTAATGAATTTATACCTTGAACAATACACACACATGCACAAATGTGAGTCAGAGATAGAAGCTTCAAAAACAACACTACTTTATGTATCACAATCAGTGATATTTTTCTCTTTAATTTCATTTTTAACAATTTATAGTCATGATAATTTGTGTTCTACAGTGCAATTCAGCCTTAGCCTCTGTCAGAGTTTTGATTACCTAAAACTGATTTTAAATATAGAAAGAAGGGCCGGCTAAATAGCTCAGCAGATTAAAGCAGCTGCAAGCAGGTGCAGGGGTCAGGGGTTTGATCCCTGGGCCTGCCGTGCTAACCCTGCCTGTGGGGCATGCTGAGACATCAATTGAGACTGGGTGTAGTGGCATGTGCCTGTAATCCCAGCTCTTGGAAGGCTGTATACAGGTGGATCACTGAGTCTGATCTAGTAGTGAGACCCTGAACACCCTGTAGACCCTTCTCTAAAATACAATATCTGTCTATATCTATCTATCTATCTATCTATCTATCTATCTATCTATCTATATCTATATGTACTTTAAAAACATTTCAAATATTTCTAAAACTTTTTTCTAACTTGCAACTTATTTTTAAAATTCTAAATCTTATAATTTTCATATAAAATAATTATCTTTTAGAGAACTTTTGATTTATGGTCATTTAACTCAGATCAATAAATGAAACTCACTTGAAAAATAAATTTCATTTATAAATATAATTCAATATTAAGAAGCATTCTAAGTTATACTTAATGTATTTGATTTTCCATTTAAACCCTTTAAAATCTGAGCTAGGCAAGCTATGACTTTAACAAGCAAAATCCCTTAAGAACTTTATTTTTGTAAATCTAATAAATTAAATTTAAAAATGAAGTAAAATCTAAGATTCTTCAAATCATGTTCATGATGTAGAAAAATAGCTGCCAGAGTTAACAATGTAGTCTAATAACCTCTCTAGAAATAACTAGAATTTCTAATTAAATGCTCAAGCAATTTACCTGATAAAGTTTAACCCCTCTTCTAGGTAACCCGCAGTAGTTATTGATCACAAAAGTACTCGAACTACTATTAACCAGACCTAAAAGTTGAATGATCTTTAACTACTTACTGTTTATTTATTTATTTTTTTCTGATAAAGAGTCTCAATACACAGTTCAAGTTTGCAGTGATCCTCCTGTCTCAGCTTCCCCAGGGTTGGGATTATGGGTGTGTGCAACCATGCCCGGTTTTAGGGGAAGCACAGCAGCACCTCTAGGACTCAGGGGCTGGTAGGGTGTGTGGTACTGTGGATCAAATTTGGAACCTTGTCCCTGCCAGTCAGGCGCTTAGACTGAGAAAATGTCTCCCTAGCCCACACCACCTACTTCTATTCCTATATTCTCATAATGATTACCCAACCAATTTATTGTAAAATAACTCTAACAAGATATCAATCTTGGAAAGGCTTTTTTTAGTAAATCTTCTCCATAGATAGTTTGAAATAAAGTTTTGTAAACTAATTTATAGCATGACCATTTTATTTTATTTTTATTTTTTGTCTATTTGAGACAGGGTCTCACTATGCAGTTCAGGCTGGCCTTAAGCTCACTTTGTAGTTCAGGCTGGTCTCAAACTCACAACAATCCTCCTGCCTCAGCCTCCTGAGTGCTGGGATTAGAGGCCTGCACCACCACGCCCAGCTAGCATGACCATTTTAAACAATAATTTTATACAGATTAAATATACTTCTTTAAGGGCTGGCCAGATAACTCAGTGGAGTGAAGTACCTGCTTAGACATGTGCAACAACTTTGGTTTGATCCCTGGCATGCCATCCCAGCCCAGCCCCTGGGACACCCTGAGATGGCAACTGAGACAGGGCATGGTGGCACCCACCTGTGAATCCCAGTGCTTAGGAGGCTGAAAACAGGAGGATCACTATGAGTACCATCTGTGTAGTGAGATCCTGTAGACACTGTGCTAAATACACATAATAATAATAATGATAATAATAATAATAATTTTTTAAAAGAGGCAAAGTCAGGGGTCTTGTACTAATATAATGAACATGTATTAGATATTTTATTTAACTAAAAAAAAGCCAGTGATAAATGAAACAAAAACCAAATAGCAATCAGGAATTCCAAAATGAATTTGCAAACAGATACAAAATAGGCAACTTCCTTGGTGTTGTGGTGATGGCAATAGTAAAATCAGTGCTTTTTCGTTGGATTTGCATGTTTATACATATGGCGAATTTTCACCGCTTGCTGTTTTTGCAGTCTGCTGTTGTACAGTAGCTCAGCTACAGAGGAGAGAGGCAGACCTCTATAGAATCAGGTAGATAGCGCAGAAGCAGACCTTTGACAATGCCAGCTCCATCACAAAGCTGCTCAGACAGTACTTACACAAGTTCTTGTCCCCATTTCAAAATCTTTTGCAGCAATTTTTCCTGTAATTTCTCTGGTGATCATAATGTCAAAGATTATTTTTATTTTATTTTTAATTATTAGTATTAGTATTTTGCATTTTTTAGGGAGGTATCTACAGGGTATTCAGGGCCTCACTACTAAATTGGACTCATAGTGATCCACCTGATTTACAGCCTACCAAGAGCTGGGATTACAGGTGTGCACCCTACCACGCCCACTCTCATTTGCTGGCTTATCGTCTTCTGGGGTTGGGGTTGGCACATCAGGCCCAGGGGTCAAACCCTTGGCCCCTGTGCCTTCTTGCAGGTGCTTTAATCCACTGAGCTATTTGGCCAGCTCTCAAAAGATTATTGTTAAATTTTATTTATTTTTAAATTGATGGATAAAATTATATGTGCTTGTGTGCATCATATTTTCAAGTATATACACATTGTGGAAGAGCAAAATCTAGGTAAATGTTCAATTCATTACCTGAGACTTATTATGTTTGAAAGTGGGAATGCTTATCCACTGCCTTGCCTTTTTTCAGTAATGTAGGATTAATTAGATCATCATGCTATACAAATATTTCTTGAACTTATTTTTGCTATCTAACTGTGATTATATATTGTTTGATCAACATTTCCTAATTCCTGTACCCCTACTTTCTCCATCCTCTGGTAACCAGCATTATACTCTTAACTTCTACATTTTAATATCCAACATTTTAATGTCCATGAAAGAGTGAGGCCATGTGGCATACTATCCTCCAGACTCATCCATATTGCAAATTACAGAATTTTGTTCTTTTATTGGCTGAATAATGCATATAAATACTTTATTTTTTAAAACATATATATATATATTTATTTTATTTAAACAATACCTCAATATGACTTAAAATTTTACTTTAAATCTTACCACAACAAAACAAATAATTTGTTTAAAAATTGATCAATAACATAAAAAAGCTATTTCTTCTAAGAAGATAGACAGATGGCCACCAGGTCTGAGAGAAAACACTTAATATCATTAACCAAAAGGAAATGGAAGTCACAACTATAGAAAGCTTTGCCTCATATACATTAAAGTGTTTTCATTTTAAAAAAAGCTACTGAAAATAACTGTTTATGACCACACAGATAAATTAAAATTTTGTGTATTCTTGGAATGTAGATTGGTGTAATCACCCTGGAAAACAGTATTGGTTATTGATTTTTTGATGAACCCTTAAATTGAGTCCATATCTTTTATTTTTTATTTGGTACAGGGTCTCACTACAGAAGTCTGACTCATAGTGATCCTCCTGTCTCAGCCTCCCCAGAGCTGGGATTATAGGTGTGCATCACTGCACCCGGGGGCATGTCTTGACCTCTGTGAATAGTGCCACAATAAACCTGTGACTGTAGTCGTGTTTTTGACACGCCGATTTCATTTTCTTTGGGTATGTATCTGCAATGGGACTGCTAGCTCATATGGTAGGTAGTTCTACTTTTATGCTTTTGAGGAACCTTCATCCTTATCCTGTTTTCCATAATGGCTCTTTACATTTGTGCCAAAAATTACTGAGGGTTCTATTTTCTCCACATTCTCACCAGTACTTTTCTTTACTTTTTTTTTTTTTAAATAACATTCATACTAGTGAATGTGAGGTGCTAGCTCATCATGGTTTTGATTTGCATTTTCCTAATGATTAGTGATGTTGTTTTCTTATACCTGTTGACCATTGTACATGTCTTATTTATGAAAAGGCTATTCAGGCTCTTCACCCATTTTTACTCAGGTTATTTATGTTCTTACTATTAAGTTGTTTGAGGTCCTTAGGTATTTTGGATACTAGCCCCTTATTAGAGCTATAGAAAGTAGCTACACCTGCTGGAGGCCGCTGTGCCCAGTTGCAGATTATTCTTAATCACACATGCAAATAGTTAACATAATTATTTACATGGGTGCATATAAGCACTGATACGTACTTCCTTCAGTTGATGTTGTAAATCTAAAAAAACATTTAATACATCTAGAAAATGGACATTATAACAAAAACTACTCCAAATGAACAACTACAATGCAGTTTCTTGTATCACTTCATTCAGTTCTGTTTCATTCTCTCATTTTCTTGAATCTTGGGTTAGGAATCTAGCTCATTGAGCCCTCTCCTTCAGAGAAAAAGTCGTGAAATCTTGACTTAGTCCATTTGTAGTGGTCTTAGTGACATCAGCTTAGAAACCTGTACTCAAGAGTCAGTTCTTTTGAGTTCAATCCCCGGTTCCGCAAAAAAAAAAAAAAAAAAAAAAGAGTCAGTTCTTTGTTGTGTTCTCAGATTAAAATGCCTGTTAGCTTTCTTTATTTTATGAAGCTCTGAGGCATATTTCTTTGTGAAAATCCCTTTGTTTTCTGAGTGTTTTCTTCTTAAGTAATCAGAAATGCAATAAAGCCAACATAAATCACAGTAGACTATTCTGATAAAAGCAGGCAGTTACTTAATATAGTATAATTCAGTTTCATTATTATATCAGATTTTTAAGGAAGATTTGATTCATATAAGTGCTTATTTATCTCTATAAGCTAACTGTAGCAGAAATGCTATAAAGGAATTAATAATCTAGTTTATTAATACCCTCCAGAGATATAATCATTCAGTGAAGAGTAAAACCCTTTGACCTAATTAAAGACTCATACTTTTAACTTAAAACTCACAAATCTAAAATCAATTATACATTTTCCATTAGAACTGAAAAGTGATTATGTTACATTCTCGAATATGCTCATTCCACTAAGCGTTATTACAATAACTTTATTTCAACCTGGATATTTGAGGCTGAGACTGGAATCTGCTTCTATGGCTATATAGTTTTCCCCCCCCCCAGAAACAGATGCATCATAGTCAGGGGAAACACAATTTATTTTAGTTATATTTTTATGTATTTAAGACAGGGTCTACAGGGTGTACAGAGTCTCACTACATAGACTGGACTCATAGTAGCAATCCTCCTTGTTTTTAGCCTCCCAAGCGCTGGGACTTCAGGTGCGTGCCACCACACCCATTCTCAATTGCCATCTCAGCGCATGCTGGGGGTGGGCCAGCATCATACACCGGGATCAAGCCTGGCAGTTGCACTCTGCCTGGGTAGGTGAGTGGGTGAATTGCTCTCACTTTTTTTTTCTTTTCTGACAAGGTCTTCCTTGGCAGTTCAGGCTGGGCTTGAACTCACTTTGTAGCCCAGGCTGGCCTTGAACTCACAACAATCCTGCCCCAGTCTCCTGAGTGCTGGGATTACAGCTGGGGCCCCCGTGCTTGGCTCAGTTGCTTTGACTTGAGCTCCTACAAGTGTCCTTTTTCAACCGCCCTCTTGGTTTATTCAAGATTGCATTTTATTCTCTAGGTTGAAGCATGGAAAGGAAAAAAAAAAGGGGAAACTTACACTTAGTTACTCTTTATTTTTATGACTGGGCCAGAAGACTAAAATGCTTTCTTCTCTATGTAGACTTTGTCATCTCAGTGCTGTTCTGCATTCGGCTGAAGAGCTGTCTTTTGTGCTTTTGCTGGATGCCATGACTAAAGCCTTTCATAATTAGCATTTTGTATGTTGCAAGAGGAAATAAGTGATTTTTGGGAAATCTTTTCACACACAAAGAACCTTGCTTTTACTATGATTCTGCATATTATCATAATTTTGAAAGTCAGTTATTGAATATTAACTCAGTTCTCCTTTTTCCATTCTTTCTATAGCAAAGTCTAATCTAAGCATTCAGATAGCCGGAATTAGTTTTGTGAACTCAAAAAGGCACTTACAAAATATTTTTGTATGTCATTCAGTTAGTTGTTATTTATTTTTCTCCCTATGAATGCAGCTCAGATGTGTAGTGATTGTCCTGTCTCAGCCTCCCCAGCGCTGGCATGTGCTGACATGCCCAGTTTAGGTGGTCGGCTTGGCGCAGGGCTGGCATAGTGTGTGGCACCAGGGATCAAACTCAGGACCTTGCACTTGCCAGGCAGGCACTTATGCTGCCAAGCTATCTCCCCAGGCTTAGTTAGTTCTTACAGTAACACTATTATTGTTCACTGTGTATTCCCAGTGCCCAGAAAATAGTTGCAGAATGGTAGTAGGATCTTTTCATGAACATAAGGTGTAGCACTATGTATGTGTTTAGGAGTTAATGAATGTGTGGAATAGTAAATGTATTAGTAGGGAACTTGTTTTGTAGCATTATACTTTGAAAATCTCTTTTCCTATCCAAACTTCTGTTTGTTTCAGATCTCTAAGGGTTCTGGATTATTATTATTAATTTTATTTTTAAAAATCATTCATATATTTATTTGGTAGAGTCTCACTACAAAACTCAGGCTTGTATTAACCCTCCTATCTCAGCATTCCCAGCACTGGAATAACAGGTGTGTGCCACCATGCCTGGTTTTGGTGTAGCATGGCATGCAGTACCAGGGATCGAACCCAGGTCCTTGCGCTTGCCAGGTAGGCACTTTGACCACTGAGTTAACTCCCCAGCCTCTGCACTATTTCTTAGGTCTTGCTGCTTGCATTCACTATGTATTTTCTTTTTTTTTTTCTTTTTCTTTCTTTTTTTTTTGTCTTTTTTGAGACAGGGTCTCACTGTGCAGTTCAGGCTGGCCTTAAGCTCACTTTGTAGCTCAGGCTGGTCTTGAACTCACAACAATCCTCCTGCCTCAGCCTCCCTAGTGCTGGGATTACAGGCATGTGCCACCACGCCTGGCTCTATGTATTTTCTTTTGAGAGTTTTATACCTTCTTTGGTTAAGCTACAATGAAGCTATCTAAAAAAATTACTCAGCTTTTCCTGTATTACAGCTATTACTGAATTGTCTCTCCTTTTCAAACTATGACTTAATTCACACTAAAAAATAAGAATAGTTTGATTTGTTTGCTGTTTGTTAGGGAAGGTAGAGAGATATTTGTCTGTTAAAACCTATTATTTCCATTTTATGGTATTAACTGACGTGTACTAGAGAAAATGATTTTTTTTTTCATTGCATGGTACCAGGGATCGAACTCAGGACCTTGTGCTTTGTAGAGAGCTGCGAATAGCCGCGCCTTAAAAGACGGCGCCGGCTTCTGCCTTCCACCCCCCGCTGGGTGAGTGCTCTCTGTAGTAAACAACTCCTTATATGGCTAAGGCAAAGGCTGTGGCGCCCTTCCGCGTATCTGGACCAATTGGCTGCGCCTACGTGTCACTCCAGGGTTGGACGCCTTGTGGTATATAGCTTGGGGCGGGCCTGCCCGGGTCAGGAGTGGGAGCAGCGGAGGTGCGGAGGTGCGGAGGTGCGGAGGTGCGGAGGTGCGGAGGTGCGGAGGTGCGGAGGTGCGGAGGTGCGGAGGAGCAGGAGGAGCAGGAGGAGCAGGAGGAGCAGGAGGAGCAGGAGGAGCAGGAGGAGCAGGAGGAGCAGGAGGAGCAGGAGGGGAAGAAGAACTACTCAATCCATGGAAGAATAAAGCATTGCAGAGACAACCAGTGGTCACGTCTTCCTTGCTGGCGAGGATGCGCGCGACAAGTGGTGCCGAAACCTGGGAACTGCAGTCCTGTGACTGGATGAAGCTCTGCGCAAGTGGTACCAGTGAGCCCCGCGGTAAGTAGGGGTCCGCTTCGAGCGGGTAACAGCCCACGGTCCCAAGGCTAAAGGGGGGCGTGGGAGTCACCTAGAGTGACGGGAAAACCCGGTAAGGGCGTTCTCTCTGTAATTAAGAGGGAGCAAGAGTTCGCTGACGAGCAGACTAAAAGCAAAAGTAAAACAGAACAATGGGCCCAATTTTTTAGGCTCTAAAGGAGCTGTTGTATGCAAAAAAGCTCAAGTTGAGCAAAAGAACCTTGGAGAAATTTCTTGAAGAGTGTGATATTGTAGCTCCCTGGTTCGCAGTGTCCGGAAGTCTCACAGTACCGTCCTGGGACAAACTAGGAAGAGATTTAGATTTAGCTCATGAACAGGGGACACTAAGGGCTGGAGTGAGACCGATTTGGCTGTTGATCCGGGGATGCTTGGCGGGCTGGCAAGATAGCTCAGCGGTCTAGAGTGCCTCTCAGGGACTGCGGTTCGAGCCCCAGCACCACATGCCATGCCAGCCCCTCCCCACAGGGCCGGCTGAGCTCACCCCCCACCCCCGCGAAAAAAGAATCCGTGATGTGTAGCGAGACACTGGAATAAATAAAGGAATTTTTTGGAAAAAAAAAGGGGGGGGGGAAACTGCCCCCGGGAATGTCCATAATCCGGAAATGTGGCGGGCACTGGGGGCGGAGTTCCCCATGGCCCTTCCTGTCTTTCAAGATGCTCAAGGTAATCGTTACCAAGAGCCTTTAGATTTTAAGGTGATCAAATCGCTGGCGGAATGAACTAGGACATGGGTGAGTAGTCCCCCAGTGCTAATGGCAGTTAGCAAGGATAGCCCGGTGTTCCCTATGTTATGTTTTTGCTTGTTTCTCCTCTGTAAATATCGATGGCGCCAAACCAACAAATAGCTGTTAAGCAAGTATTACTAGCAATGGAACCTCCTCCCCCTGCTCAGGTGTGGGTCTCCATGCTGGAGTGACGTGCCATGGGTCGTGCCAGGAATCCAGTGGTGCTTGGTGACCACAGATAATTAGCCAAAGCCTATAGCTACGCAGTCCCCTGGTGTTGGGCTGGTCACCTTACACAAATAGTTTACCGGCACCCGAGGCAAAGCACTGCACGTGGAAACCGGAGTGCGCAACCGGAATCCATGGAGAGCATGCCTGATTGCATGTAGGTTCCATGCCTGTCTACCTACCACCGCGAAAAAGGGCATCGGACAGCACAGACACTCCCTGGGTAGATGATACCTGGGCAAGAGTTGGCCCAGGTCCGCGCACAGCGGGGAACAGGCCTCTGTTCTCACCTGTTGCTATAAACAAAAAGGGGGAACTGTAGAGACAGCGCAGGCTTCCGCCTTCCACCCCCCGCTGGGTGAGTGCTCTCTGTAGTAAACAACTCCTTATATGGCTAAGGCAAAGGCTGTGGCGCCCTTCCGCGTATCTGGACCAATTGGCTGCGCCCACGTGTCACTCCAGGGTTGGACAGGGTTGGACGCCTTGTGGTATATAGCTTGGGGCGGGCTTGCCCGGGTCAGGAGTGGGAGCAGCGGAGGAGCAGGAGGGGAAGAAGAACTACTCAATCCATGGAAGAATAAAGCATTGCAGAGACAACCAGTGGTCGCATCTTCCTTGCTGGCGAGGATGGCTGGCGAGGATGCGCGCGACAGTGCTTTCCAGGCAGGTGCTTATGCTGCTAAGCGATATCCCTGGCTCCAGTATTTTTAATTTTATTTTAAAAATTAAGTTTATTGGTGCATTTTAGGTATACATAATGATCATATTCATCCTTTTATCTGTACAGAATATACTTTTTCCTCTTTCTCAGTCTCCCATCTTCCCTTCAACCCATATTCCATTCCATGTTTACAAAACTTTTGTTTCCATTTTATCCTTTATTGTGGTAGTATCTAATATTACATACCTATTTTAGTTTGGATTTTATATTAAAATCACTTTACTTATATCTCCATATATAAGTTTTGTAACAACCTTTGATAGGTACTGGCTTTACTGTGCTTTATTGATGAGGAAATTGAGCCTCAAGCTAAATAATAATAACCTGCATAAGGCCACAGTTAGCAATTTGTGAAGCTGGAATGATTCCAGAGTGTGTACTCTGTGTTCTAATACATTGTCCTAAAACTGTAACTATCATATTTTTATTTTAAAAATCTTGAAAATAACTAAAAATAGTTTATATAAAAAGTTATTTTTCTAGAAAAAGGAACAGAAAACTTTAAAGCATTCTGTTTTAATTTAAACAAAATAATATGTAATTGAAGTAGGTAGGTTAATAGCTTGACAGAAATCTTTAACACAATAAAAAAAAAACCCTGTTGAGCAGAGTAATGGGAAGCTTCTGAGTTGTTTAACAAGGGGAAAGGAAGATCATTTCACATAGTACTAACCGTCAGGTATGGCTAAGAATTATCTGGTGACATGGAGACATGCAAGTAATAAAGTTACCCAGAAAACTCAAATAAGAAAGTAGAGTTAGGTCCAGCAAGATAATCAGTGGACTGAGCGTCTGCTTAGGCAAGCACAGGGCCTGAGGCTGCATCAGCCCTGCCCCTGGACACACTGAGCTGGATACCCAGACTGGGTGTGGTGGTGCAAGCCCATAACCTCTGTGCTAGGGAGGCTGAATATGAGTCTGAGCTGTGTAGTGAGACCCTATACTAAATGTACTTAAAAAAGAAAAAAGGAAATTAGAATTGATTTTCAGAAGTTGTAAGTAGTGGGTAAGATAAGGCCAAGACACTGTGAAATGGAGGGACAAGCCCTTGAAATCATGCAGAAGGCCAAGCTTCTTGTCCTAGACAGCAAACTTTGTTAGCATCAGGACCTAAAGGAAAGACAAAATGATGCAACAAAGGCAAGGGCAGTATATTGTTCTCTCTTTTTTTTTTGTGGCAGAACTGAGGATTGAACTCAGGCCGCTGAGCTTGCCAGGAATGCACTTATTCCACTGAGCCATCTCCCCAGCCCTATTGTCCTCTTTCTTTATCTTATTTATTCAGAGCTGGAAGTGGAGTCTCAGAAAGCATTAATGTATGCATGCTTGCAAGCCACATGTAACATACACAGTTGTAAGAATCACAGTTGTATATGTAAGGTGAACATTTGAGACTCAAAAACTAGTTCCAGAACATAGAAAAATGTTCTTAACTGTTAAACTCAGATTTCTATGGGTTTTTAATTATGTATTAATGATATATAAAGGTTATCTTACAAAAAAATTCAATTTTTCTTTTAGGACAATATCACAAGTTAAAAAAATATATTAATGGAAAACAGAAATAGAATTAAAATAATAGCATAAAGAGACATACAGATACATATCTTCTGGCCGTCATCCACATGATAGTCATAAAAGTAGTGTTTTCAATTTCTATGTCTTGAAATTTAATAATTGATAGTATTTTAATATTTTTTATTTATCCTTGTTCAGTTCATTTTTAGTATCATCTTTTAAGTTCCTTTGTGCTAATTTGGAATTATTCATGATGACAGAGTTATAAATCTGGGTATATTAGGCATCGATTTAATCTAGTTCTATGGAAAACCCTAGGACACTAAGTAATACTGAAATTGGCTGAAATTCATCTTTATTCCTCAATAATATCTCATCACTACAATATAGGCTACTGATTAATCTGGCCTGCATTGGGAGGCAGTATTGGCATATTTTTTCCTTAAAGAAGCCAGGCTATAAAATAGATTCTAAGACTTCATGCCTTTAATTTTAGCTTTAAAAATTGTGTGTGTCTGTGTATGTATGCATGTGCATGTGTGTGTTAATGTTGGGTATGAGTGGAAAGAAAAAGGAGAGGAACTGGATAAAATTAGAGACAGAAATTAGCCTGAGGAGGAAGTTTGATCTAGTATATAATATTTATAGGGCTTATAGTCAGCTCTGTACAGGTATGATTAGCTGTCCTGCTGTAAGAATGGATTTCAGGACTATATCTCCTCATGATGTGTTAGTTAATGTGTTGCTATGATATGAGGATTAGGGTAATTTGTGTTCTGTGGGACCAGTAATAGAAGGATATGGTGGATGAGAAATATTGTGGAAAAATTTCCCAAATTTTTCATTTAAAAATGAAGGGAGGACCAGGGAGATAGCTCCGTAGAGTAGGTGCTTGCCTGGTAAGTGCAGGGCCCTGAGTGTAATCCTTGGTACCAAAAAAAAAAAAAAAAAAGATAAAAATCAAGGAAACTAGGTTGAGATTTCTAAAATTTGACAATCCTAAAAATTAAGGCATTTCTAATAGTAAGGTGTGAAACTGGAAGGCATTATTTTTTATTTTTATTTTTTTCTTACTAATTTTATCAAGAAAGAAATAGCAATGAGACAGTTTCAAAACCGATTAGGAGGACAGTTTCAATAATTAATACATTGTATACTGTTGTCATTGTAGTGGTTACTCATAGCACAAGATGCAGACATGATGTCCTGTCCAAACACTATTAGTACTAATTTTTCTTCTCATTGAATTAAGAGAAAGTGGCTGTGTATCTATCCTAACTAATTTGAATATATAGATGTAAAATAGTCAGAGATGGGTATTCCATTGCCATTTAAATATTATAGGTGTGAATTCAGCAAAATAATCCAACGTAGTCCAGTAGTCCATAATAGTAGTGGATTATCTATAGGACTGGCAATGTCAGAAGTTGTTAACTTGAACCTTTTACAGCTCAACATATTTTTTTAGTTATTTTATTTTTTTTTTGCCGTATCGGGGACTGAGCTCACAATTCTGCACTTGCCTGGCAAGTACTTATTCTACTGTGCTATCTCCCCAGGCCCTATTTTTAATATTACAAATAGTTAAAAAACCAAATCAGCCACAATATAGAATATATTACAGTTTAATCTCTTATAAAATATTATAAAATTTTTGTCATGAAAAGAGATGATCAAAGGTAATGCAACCAAAAGCATAGCAAAAACATGATAAACAAATTGAGGCAGTTAGTAAACATTTTTTTTTAGCTTTTGAGATGTTTATAGTGTTTGTCAACTTTTAAAATTGATAACTTTTGATTTTTGTTTTGGAATGATATTCACCTATGAATGTAATTTTTCATAACTTGTCCATTTTTATTTTTATCATTGGAGTATAGTATTAATGTCCTTTCTTGATTAACAAATTATAATTGTTGTGTTTATGGCGTATAATGTGATATACATGTACTGGAGTATGTTGAAATCAAGCTAATTAGTATCCATTACCTCAGTTAACTGTCCTAGACAGTTTGAAATGTTCTCAGCTGTTTTGAAATGTACAGTCTATTATTATTGACTAGTCACTGTGCGAGGCAATAGATCTTAAAACCTAGTCCTCTCTACCTAACACACTATGCTCATTGATTAATAATTCCTTTATTAATTAATTTAATTTTATTTTGGAGAGTAAAAACAGAAGCAAAAACCAATGGAAAAAAATGACAGAAACAGGATAACATACAATAATGCATATGGTACAGATTATCAAAACAGGAATACCTAATGAACAATAGTTGTTATACTATCGATTTTTAATGTCCAAACTGTTGCTCAGATTAACAGATATAGTTATGTAAGATTGGACAAATAATTGGGTATTAATATTTGTTTTCAAGAAATCTTAATTTTCTTCCTTGTCTTAAAAAATTTATTTTAAAGAGAGTATAATAATGACTAAGACATTAGAAACAGTACACATTTAGAAGACCGAGATGAGAGGTATTCAACTATGGCTTTTTATTACACATTGTGTCCTTGATGTAGTTGCTCAGATCACAGATATCAGCACACACAGTTAGTCAGGGTAAAATTCTAAACATTACCTGCTATTTTCAAAACACTGTTGGAAATTATTGGTATAGTCATCTCAGTCATCCTGTATATATACTTGAATTCCTTTTTTCCTATCTTTGCTCCTTTCTCTCATCTTTGTTGTTTAATCCTTAAGCTCAGTTTCTTTCTGCTTTACTATATCAATTACAACTTTCAGATTTTATTTATTCTTTCAGGTTTTTATACTAGGGAGACAATATGATATTTACACATGTGGGGGTGATTTATTTCACTTATGAGTATAGCCTCTAGTTGCATTTACTCAACCACAAAGGCTTAATAGTACTCTATTGAATAAAACTATAACATCTTTTTAATCCATTCCTCAAGGGATTGATATTTTGGTTGTTTCCAAGATTTTGCTATGACAAATTGTGCTGTTACAAACATGGATGCACATACAAACTATGATACAGTGTTTTCAGATCTTTTGGGAAAATACCCAGAAAGGGAATAGCTGGATTGAATGGGATTTCAGTCCTAGGTTTTGGAAAAGTCTCCACACCAATTTCCATAATGGTTGCATCAGTCTACATTCACACCAGCAGTAGAAAAGGGTTCCTTATCTTCCCACAGCCTCTCCAACATTTGTTGTTAGTTGATTTCTTTGTGATAGCCACTCTTTTTGGGGTGAGATGGCATCTCAATATTATTTTAGTTTGCATTTCTCCAATGGCCAGTGCTATGGATCATTTTTTCATGTATTTATTTGCCACTGGTATTACATCCTCTGAGAAGTGTGTATTCATCTTAGATTCCATTTTGGATTGGGTGTTTAAATTTTCGGGGCTGAAATTTTTTTAGTTCTTTATATAATTTAGATAGAAGTCCTATATGTAGTTACCTGAGTTCCTACCAAAATTCTTACCCAAGAGAGGTTATGTGGTTAAGATAGTTTCAGTTTTGTATCTACAATTACAATTAGTATCACTAATAATGAGTAGTGAGATTTAGTGCTTGACAAACTTTTGTAATTGATGGGTTTGTATTTTAGGCCCTAAGGGACAGTGTCATGACTATATAGCTAAGCAGATATAAAATTAGGAATTTATATTTAAATTAGTTACCCTGAGATTTGTCTGATCACT
This sequence comes from Ctenomys sociabilis, assembly GCA_004027165.1. Classification (NCBI taxonomy): domain Eukaryota; kingdom Metazoa; phylum Chordata; class Mammalia; order Rodentia; family Ctenomyidae; genus Ctenomys; species Ctenomys sociabilis. Next base: position 24,007 of record PVKA01004054.1, on the reverse strand, counting down.
TCCCCTTGATGTACCTGGAGAGTTCCAGGAAAACTCACCCTGATTACATGTTGCCCCCCCCCCCTTGGTCAGGAGAGAGGCAGAGAGAAGGACAGGGAGAGGGAGAGAGGATGCTCTCATAAATTTGGATCTAGCTGTGTGTCTCAGCTTACTAGGTCTGGATCCACCAAGTTTGACCTCCTTCAGCTGGGTCTTGCTTGGTCTGGCTACTGTGCTTGCCTTCTTCCTGTTGGTGCCTGGGGAAGTAACCCTTCTCTACCCCATTGGCAAGCTGTTCTGCTCCTGGATTAACTGGCTGGATCTTGCTCCTAGCTGGTCTTCTAGGAGTTCCACTGCTGGGTTCCACACCAGGCCTGACACTGGCTGGAGACAGGAAGTTCTGGGGGCATGGGGCCTGGCCACTGACTGGGGTGAGGGTTGGTTGGCCCATGGGTGGGGCTTGGGTGTCATTTTCTATTTTTGAGAGAACTCTTTATTTTGATTTCCATGGTACCTTTTTTTTTTAAAGTTTGATAGTAGCTAGCTATATCACTGCAGTCAGAGCCTCTCTGTAAAGAGCCTGAATTTTAGGTATCTCTTCTGCCAGAAATTCTCGTTTTGTGTGCATCCCAAGATTTTGTCTTCTCTATTGACTGAGAGTGGGATATTGGTGTCTATTTAGCACTGTCCTCTGTCCTTCAGTGTCTGGGTTTGGTGAGATTATTATGCAAGCACCTCCCAACATTATTACACAAGGGAGAACATATGGTTAAGGCAGATATGGTTTCCTTTTTACAATAGTATAATTAGCAATACAAATAAGAGTGATTGAAATTTAGAAATTGGCAAACTTTTTTAACTAATGGGTTTGTACTTTATACCATAGGAGCAAACGTTTTAGCTGTATAACAAAGCAGGTCATAAATTGGGAATTTGTTTTAAATTAGTTCTCCTGAGTTTTGTCTGGGCACCTCCCCTTCACCAACCTGGAGTCTTCCAGGCAGACTTGTTCACCCCAGTTACCTGCTGCCACCTCCGTGCAGCAAGGATGCTCCTGTAGGTTTGGACCTCTGTCTGGGCTTGGCCTGGGCCCAGCAGAAAACCTTAGCTCACCACGTCTAGATCTACTGAACTCAAACTCCACTGGCTGGTCCTGGCTTTGGTCTGGTTGTTGTGTTCAGCTCCTTCCATTGAGTCCTGTCCACATGGATCGCTGCACCCCACTGGCGACCTTTCCCAGGGCTCTTTCTGGATAGGCCTGCTGAGGTGGAGTGGGCCCTCTGATTAATTAACAGTTCCCATACTTTCTCTCTCTACATCTTTCCCCAATCTTGTAATAATCATTCTATTCTTTGCTTTTATGAGTTCCACTTTATTAGATTCCACACATAACTATGATTGTGTAATGTTTGTCTTTCAATGTTTGCCTGGCTGATTTTACTTAGAATGTTTTCCAGATCTATCTGTGTTTTTACAAGTGATGTAATTGTCCACTAGTACATTGAAGGACACTTAGGTGGAGTCTTACGTCTTGGTTAAGGTAAACGATGTTGCAATGAAATAGGAATGACAAAGTCCAGGAAGGCAAAGTGATTCTTGCTAGTGAGGAGAAGTAGGTAAAAATCAACTGTCTGGGAAGTATAAAATGTGTTGAGGAGAGTTAAACACAAGGCTACTAAGTGCAACTGTTGCAAAAAAGCACGTGGTGATTGTTCCAGAAAACCATTTTTCTGGTTTCACATATTAATCAGTAATACCACCAAGTTATCAAGCCAGAAACCTAGTTTTTATAGTAACTTCCTCTCAGTCTTACCTTTGTTTTAAATCACCAAGTTGTGTACCAGTGCCAGCACCTTGGGCCAGGTCCTTTGGAATTAAAACTTGCAAGCACAAGGGTCTGAGTTCAATCCCCAGTTCTGTGAAAAAACAAAAAATCCCCACTTGCCTGGACCAGCTTTCTATTATCTAGATAATCTTTAGTGAGCAATCTCTATGGAGGACCACTAGTAGTCTGAGCTGCATAGGGGTACCATGTACCAATTAATTAATTAGCTAATTAATTATGTTTACAGTCCCCTATTTACATGCTACCATTCCTTTATTTTCTTTTAGAAATAAATCCAAGCCCTGGACCATAATTTTAGAGTTGTTTACAAATGCCTAATTTGACTTAAGTTCTCTTTACCCTTCAAGTCGCTGCCTTTCTGTCTGGTGTTCACATCTGAATTAAGTCACCTTCGGATGATCTCCTAAGGCATTTTGTTCTGTTCTTGTTATAGAACAGAACACAATGCACTGTAATTGTTTGTATAATTGTCTAAGCAGTCTAACATTGTGAGGGCAAGGACCATGTCTTCATTAATTGGCAACACGCTGGGGAAGGAGATAGATATGGACTGGTGGAAGGATACCTCATGATGTGAGAGACTGACAACTTTTTCATAGTTACTTAAATATAAGCATCAGGCCTCTGTTTGGAGATTTTAAAATAGGATTCATTACTCTCTTGTGCTGAAATTATTCTTATTGTTTTGTGGCTCTTCATCCATTCAGTGAGTTGGAAAGAAGACAAAACAGGCTAGAAGAATAAGATCACCAGTGAATTTTAAATTTGATAACTAAAAGTGAGGTCATACTGATGAAGGCCAGATTTTCAATTGCAAGAGGTAGTTATAAATACTAGATGTGTTTGTTATAGGAGAAAAAGATGAAAGGGCAAATAAACTTGGAATGGGATAGAGAGGACAGCAAAAGTAAAAGCTGTGAGAAATATCCTGTGTCCTCTTCCCCTTGTCTTCCAAGTATAAGTGTTTTTAGGGCAAGGAGACCCTAAGAAAATATTGAAAAATACTCAGCCAGATTTTTGCCCTGCTTCTCTTTCCATTACTCAGAAAAAGTGAGAATCTCTTAGATAAATCCAAGTCTACCGTAATGCTGGATCAACATGACACCTTGATTGTAATTGTACAATGACAAAGACATGAGCTTGTTACAGGAAAACACATTGCTTTGGTTTAGATAATGTAACTTAAAGTCTGTGTGTTGAATGATTGGTCCTCAGCATGGTACTGGGAAGTGTGAACCTTCAGGAAGTGGGACCTAATGAGAGTCCCTTACCTCATTAAATTACTGCCCTGAAAGGGACTGTGGGAGCCTGCCCATCCCTTCTCGCTGTTTTCCAGTATGTGATGAGAACACTCATTTGACGTGTGCTCCTTCCTGGATGTGTTGCCAAGACAAATGGAGCCTGCTAATTTTGGATTTGAACCAATCCTGTGTGAATTTTTTTTCTGTTTATTACTACCATAAGTATTACATTATACAAATGCAAAGCAGATTGATACACAAGTCTAGAGTTCCAGAGCCTTTTAGATAGGGACAATCCATGGAAAACACAACAAGAAACATGGAATAGGAACTGAGAAGGTTTTGTTTATGGTCACATCCTGATCATCTACTCTAGTTCACAGGCTCATAATAAGTTAATAAATATTTATTGAATAAATTTAATTAATGAAGACTAGGACAAAAGGAATAAATTGCTTTTTATCATTCAGAATGAATTTATGAAAGAAAATTGTCATGCTGTCACATAAATCTCTAAACTGGAGAACTGATCGACTCCTCAGAACAACCTACCAATAGAGGGAGCGTGATTATGTGACCAAAAGTCACATAATCATGGTATTTTCTAGGCATGATGACACACGTGTCATCTTTGCTATATGGGAGGCATAGACAGGAAATTCACAAGTTCAAGGTTAGCCTGAGCAACTTAGAGACTCTGTCAAAAGAAAAAAAAGGCTGGGAAAATAGATAGGTGGTGGAGCATCCTTGAATTGAATCCTCCCCAGGGCGCGCGCGCGCACACACACACACACACACACACACACGCACACGCACACACACACCCTCCTTGTTTGCTTTGCTGAAAGAGATGTATATATTGTAGAAGCAAGTGAGGCCTCTGTTCTCCACAGAAAGGGTAAAGAGATGCAGACATTATAGTATATGACTGAATCTACATGATAACCTAGGTTTAGGGCAAACCTCATAAGCTTGAACTATTTTACTCTTTCATCTTGGTCAGGATCTGAATCTTACTCTTCCTACTGACTTGGCTGTTCTTCAGTCCTATGTAACACTGAGATCTTTTAGTATCTCTGCCATGTCCTGCATTTTATCTTGGTGGAGGATGCTTATTCTGCAGCAGAAGCAGTCAGCCTTCTCTGCCATGGTAGATATCTTGGTCACTTGTCCTGAGGACTCATCTCAGCATTTCTGTAACACAGAAGCACAGCAACAATTTTCTTTCTAGTGGACTGTGCCTCCTCTCCTGTTTCAGCCATACTGGATATGGCTGTTTGTTGCTCAGGCATAACCTTCCTAGTGTTTTCTTCTCAGAACTGGAGATAAAAGCACCAGTCCTAGTTCGTTACCTACTCCTCCTCCTCCCACAGAGCCTTGGAGATTGCTTATCTTTTCTCTTTTAATTCCCACTTTACTCTCACAAATTATTAGGCTACAAAGAATGGGATTCTCATTTCCAGATTTTAGTGATTTTACTAGTTTAAGAAACTCACTTTTTTCATGAAATGGCAGACTGGGAATTAATATTTATCTGAATCTCTAGTTATGTATAATTTCCTTGGTGAACAGAATTATTCTTGGAAGTGGATATAAAAGTTTTAAGTTTTGGAGACACTTAATTCTAGCATAATAGCCTGAGTTTGTGCCTTTTTATATCACTTAAGTATTCCGCTATAACACAGCTCCTTTAAGTCTGCCTCTTTAGATTTATATGAATTCAGAGCAGGGAGCTTTTTTTTTCCTCACATCTCTACATTCACAGTTGTCAGCTTAATCCCTGCCACATAGTAAGTGCTCAATTGTTTGTTGACTAAATATCATGAAAACCTACAGGTAAGTAGTAATATTTCAATTTAAAAGTGGTAATATTATAAAAGGCCACAAGATGGGCTCATTTCACCGTGAAATTTGTGAAGCACTTCTGGATCATTATATTAAATTTTTTTCTTCAAAAAATGAGGACGTTTTCCTATATTGCTTCTGACTCTTAGAGAAGAATTAAAATGCTTTTAGTGGCAATTGCTGGCAGTGTTTAGCCATTTCTTTATTCACCTAAAATTATATTAAACAAAAGAATCCTGCTTTTATTTAGTTATTGTTCCCTCTTGTGGCTTTGAAAAATATTAAGATTTTATCTCTATTGCTTGTTCTCTATTTTCTTTACTACAAACTAAAGTAAATGCCTTGCTATTTATATGATTATAAATTATATTTCTTAGCTTGCAAAATGGCATTTGTCACTTTTTTTCATTCAAAACATTGAGCTCCACTAAATTGAATTGTTTTTTTAAAAGATGTTTTTATAAAAGTGACTTTATGCCAGACAGTGCCAATCATAATCTTGAAAGACATAATTTGCAATGTCATAATCCCAAGTATTCAAATCCCCCAAATCACAGTCTCGAGTGATTAAAACCAGAATGTTGAAGTCCCAAAAGCCAAAATACTGAGGAAATACTGTAATTCCCATGATGGTGGTGGTGGGGAAGCAGTATATAAGAGGGACGGAAAGCCCCTTCTGGATAAAATGAATGTGAATGTGTGCTGTAAACTACTGTGGGCAGTACGGTAGCTTAGCAAGCTTGCATTAAAGTAGCAATTTAAGACTTCAAAACATACCATGAAAGCCACCCAATTATTATGTGCTACCTCTTCCAACCTCACCATCTTTCGGTATTACCTTTTAAAAATCACATATCAAATTATTATTATTATTTTTTAGTTTTTGTCACTGTTTTAAATTGTCAGAATACTTTTATAATTTGCAGTGCTGTGTAGCTGTGATGGTGAAGGTGGACTGACTGAATCGGGAGCTGCCTGTGGTGTGTTTGGATAGGTTATAGAAAAATGTCTTTAGTGGCTATACCCTATTCCTTACGAACCCCTTCCATGTGGGTGTGGTCCTTGGCTGCACATTTGGGTTCCCATGAGCTAAGCTCCTTTGCTTTTGCCTGCCCTCACCCTACGGTCTTCTGCCTTGGAGCTGTCCAGCCATGGACTGAGTCCCTGGAAGCAGTGAGTCAAATGAAATCTCCCCTTCTTTCTGTAGTGAATATTGGGTATTAGGTCCAGTGATGTGGAAGCTGACTTCTACAGTATCTCTCTCAGATTTGTTCTCCATATATGAAGTATAAATTATTTAAAGACCTTTAGAGACTTCTAATTTGGATTTATTTTGCAAAAAATGCATTCTCAAATGTTGACTATGTGCGAACATTGTACATGTACATAAAATATTGAAACTTCAATAGATTAAAAATATCTTTGGATGGTTTGTACAAGTGTACTGTACATTTCTCCTGGTCTGTGGAAAGGAGCAGTTGGTGTTTAATTTGTTTTGTCTCCTTTTTTCAATTATTTGACCTTTATTTTTCTTAATTTATATATATATATATTTTTTTCTTTCTTATTCTAATTTTGCATGCATATAGATGGTAATATGAACAACTAATTTGAAGATCACACTACATTACAACAAATACTGTGAAATTCATAGTTTTAGTGAAATTTTGTATGTTGTAATACTATTTTTGTATTCTCTTTTAACAATAAAAAGTTAAAAAATGTGTTTTCTACTTATTCATTTGTGAAAGACAAAATTTCTTTAAATCCTGATTCTTTTGGTAATTGAGTATGTGGTAGTGATGTCAGTTTTTGATGGATCTTGTCAAAATACTTAGATTGTCCATCCTGGCATTCAGATGATTGGGGTTATAATCATCTGAGTGCACACAATCATGAATCATAGTGATATACATTAACACAGTCTGCTTGTTTAACCTGTTTTTGTCTCACTGGTATGAGTGAGCCAGAGTATTTAGGCAAAGTAAGGATACACCATGAAAATATTCTGTGTTTTAGAGGCTAGAACTATCCAGGTAAAGAAGAAAAGCTCACTTCTTTTTGAGAAGTAAAATTATAGTTGAAATACAGAAAATAGTCACATAAAAACAAAAGCAAAAATAAATGAGGGAAGCAAGAAAATATGAGGTCAGGATAAAACCGAATGCTGTGAGAAAAGCAGGACTGGCTGTGGCTGTACTTTAGGTGGCCTCTTTGAGGAGGGGATGGTTGAGGGAAGCTAAAAGTGATAGGAGAAAGTGACCTTGTACCCTCCCGGGAGTGAGCACTGTTAACAGAGAGAGCAGCTGCAGCAAGGCTCAGGGCAGGAACAGTTGCTGCTCTCTGTTTGCAAAAAAGGAGACAGAAACTGTGTGACAATGAAAGCTTCATCCGATATCACTACCAAGTTGTTACAACCGCTGATATTTTTCACCTAACGTGCTGGCTTCCCTTAGTGATGAGCAGTCACTGGTATATGTCTTTATAATTCTCATAAAGATTGTTGCTCATTTTAGGCAACTGGCACAAACTTCTAGGCAGAAGGAGGAACTGTTCTGGAACTGACTGTTCTTTAGCTGAATAAAGCATTCTTTGTAGGATTACATTCTCTTAGGATGACTCCAAGAAAAGCTAGGACATCTTGGCACCTGTTGGGGCCATGATGAGAGTGGACTGTCCTTCTTACATCCAGCATCTATTGTAGCAGGTGTCTGCTGCCAGGCACTGAGTAGAAAGCAGTGAGTCAATGAAGGTCCTGTCCTGCAAGCCCGTTCTGGCCAGGTGGTGCAGTATGGCTCATGTAATTTATACGTGTTTCACTTTACATTGCTCAAGCCCACTCAATAATATGACTCCATTTAGAACTCATTTATGGAATATTCAAATACATAAGGGAGTGGCACTGATTTCCAGAACTTTACTTATCTCCTCACAGTCTCACTGGATTTTTTTTTTTTACAGCAGAAATTGAAAAAATTCTAGATAGATGTGGTCCCAATTCTTCCTGCTTACAAAAATCCAGAATCTTAGCTGTGGCATCATTGAAAATGGAAAGGCTGGACAGCTTATTTTCACAGCTGTAATCCATAACGTGAAGTAAGACATACACAGTACTTCCTTACCCTTCCCAGGTTCTGTCTTTAAGAGCAAAATGGTTTCTTCATGTTTTTTTCCTCTATTAATTATTGTGTGAAAAATTTAAAAATCATACAATGGCTAAAATCTACAATAATCAAGAGAAGGTCTAATTATAATAGATTCAATTGATGTTTTTATTTTAAAGAGAGAAAAGATAAACATTTCAATTGACTTTAAAAAAAATACTTTCATGTATAGGCTTCCTAGATGAAAGCCAAGAGAGAAGGAAAAGCAAAATGTATTGCTGTGCTGATCTTTTGACACAGGACCATGTCACCTATTGGGAATTTGGTATAATTTATGTCCTCGCATCTTATTCATTGGAGAGATCATCTAAAAAAGACTTGAGACTTCACCAAAACAGTCATTTTGCAGTTTTTCATTGACATTGGAAGCATATAATATCAACATACTCTATGTATGGAGGCTTGTACTTAAAGTTCTATGAATAGTTTTATACCTCCTTATATTAATTTTCTAATGCTGCAATAGCAAATTATCAAAAATGCTGTGGTACACAACCACATGCATTGATGATTTTACAGTTTTGTATGTGAGACAGAAGTCTAATAATTGGTCTTCTGGGCTGAAGTCAAGAGGTAGACAGGGCTAGGCTCTTTCAGGATGCTCTCAGGGAAAAATCTGCCTTTCCCAGTGTACAGAGGCTGTCTGTATTGCCTAATACGTATTTCTCTTTTCTCATCTTCAGAGCCAGCAATATCACCTCTTTATGACTTGTTTCTTTCAAGTTCCTCTTCAATCAGAACCACTCAGTGGTTCTTCAATTCTAAGCACACATGGAATTAGATTGCCCCCAACCCCTGGATAATCTAGGACAAGGTAGTTGCTCACTTTCATTGTTCATACTGTTAATCACATTTTCAAAGTCCCTTTTATGACATGAGGTGACATATTTACAGATATTGGGGATAAGAACATAGGCATCTATGGGATCATTATTTTACCTATCATACCTTTCTCTAAAAAATAGGATGTACTAAAAATAAGATGCACACAACCACTGTAAATCTGCTGTGTAGAAATCCTGTTGTTTCCAGGTTTGACATATATCTATATCTCAAGAGATAGAGGAAAAAAAATCCTTAGTTTGTACTACAATGTGAAAAAAACTTTAATTTTGAACTTAAACTTTTCTCCTTGTTTTGTTTCTTGTCTCTTGGGGATAAGTATAGAATGTGAGCTGAGCATCTATGCTTTAATCTCTTTAGCTTTTCTCCTCATAGCAGATTTTTTTTTCTTTAGCTTTGGGCAGAAGAGGTGATTTCCTCTCCTTATCCTGGTATTCTGAAATAGGTTTAATCATAGTACTCTTTTTTACGTATTTAGCACAGGGTCTACATTGTCTACAGGGCTCACTACACAGGTTGGACTTGCAATGATCCCTCCTGTTTTTCACCCTCCCAAGCACTGAGATTACAGGCACATGCCACCATGTCCAGTCTCAATTGCTGTCTCAGGTCAGGCTTGAACCCCCAGCCCCTATGTCTGCCTAAGTAGGTGCTTTAATCTGCTGAGCTATCTGGCTGGTCCCCAGTCATAGTACTCTTTTTAAAAAATTAATTTTATTGATAAATAGCAATGAGACAGCTTCAAAATAGGTTAGTAGGACAGTTACAATAATTAATACATTAGGATAGAAATACAGCTACTTTCAGTTCTATGAGAAGAAAGATTTGTACTAATAGATAAAGATATAATGTCTGTATGTTGTACTATGAATAACTACTATGAAGACAATCACAGTACTCTTATTCATAGTACTCCTCTACCTCTTTGCCTTAGGGTTATGCTCATGACCCAGTTCTATTTGATTAGACTGTTATATTTCTTTCCACACTTTATGATTGGTAAAATAGTAGTAGCACTACTCCAAGAGGTCTGCAAAGCTTCTTTGGTTCCTCTTTGATTATATAAATTGCACACATTTGTTTCCAATAAATTTTCACTTTGCTTGATACAGTTTGTTTTGAGAATTCTCTTCTGCAACTAAAAGACTCAATGAATGTAGATGACTTTCCCTCTTTTAATATCTGTTTTTCATTTTATTTGTCCCATTAATTCATTGGGTTTAAAAGTTAAATGTTTCAGGAATATCTCTCATGAAATGAAAAATCAAGAAATTATTATAGGAGATTCTGAAGTATGTCCATGTGACATTGCCTACATATTAATTCTTTGGTTACATTCTCTGGAAAAATTTGTTCCCTATTCTACAGCTGATTTTGAATTATTCAACTCATCTAATTAGAAGGGATTATGTATAGATAATAGCAATTTTATTAATATGATGGCAGTCAAAGGAAAGTTTGAAATATGAGTAACTATTTTTCATTTCTGTCATCAAGTTTTCATAGTGAAATTAAGATCCTTAACATAAAACCTCCCTTCTAATTTCTTCTTATTTTGCTGCTGGAGCTAGTGTATTTTCATTAACACCTTGAAAGCCAAGTTATTGTAAACTCAGTTCTTTCATGCATCCCCTTTCTGAAAGTTCAGGAGTTTATATAATAATATTTTCACTACAACCCCATACCCAGAATATTCTGACCCAAATACAAGAAAGTATCTGTCCTGCTATATAATTTAGCTTTTCAATATGACAGTGAGACAAAGAGACTGTTATTTGACATCATGTTTCTTGACTGTACATCCAAGCCGAGGCCTGGTGCGTACTTGCAATACACTGCACCATACAATTCCACAGGGAATTGAAGGGTAGAATAATAGCCAAGTATCATATGAGGTCCAGAAATCACTGCATATTAAATCACAGAAGAGATTAACTACGCTTGCTGTGCAAGATATCTTCTTTATCTTGTGTAAATGTAGAAAAAATTCTTTCAAGTTTAACACGGAAAGCCTACTGCTACAAGACAAAATTAGCTTGGTATTCAGAAAAACACAGTAGCCCTTGTACTAATTATTGAATTCAGAGTTTATCTCTTGAGGGTTGTCTTGAATGGAAGTCATATTTCACATATCATGTAATCAGAACCAGAACTACTTAATCTCCCAGCTAAGTGAAGATTGTGTATCCCAGCACAGATATTCTATTTTATTTATATGGTTGCTTACTGCATATTTGTTAAACATAAACTAGGTACTTGATATAGAAAGGTGAACAAAACAGACCTTATTTCAGCTGTCATTGACCTTGTAATATCGTGGAATATAGACATCAAAGAAAGAACAAATGAATCTGTAATTAAAAACACACCTATATGGTATAAAGGAAAAGGGCAGGTTGATAGAATAAAATGTGAGGGAAATTTGAGTTGCATAATGAGAAAGACCTCTTGAAGAAGGTAATCTTTAATGTAAGATAATTTGAAGTGAAAAAATTACTAATCAAGGAAAACTATAAGGAAGAGAGTACTAGGCAATAGGAAGAACACTGTGGGCTATAAAGAAGAAATAACAATTCATTATAGAAGACCTGATGGCTATTACTTTGTTCAGTGAACTCTTTTTTTTTTTTATGTTTTTGGTACAAGGTCTCACTACACAGCTTAGTGATCCTCCTGGTTTCAGTTTCAGCCTCCATAGCCCTAGGTTTATAGGTGAGGCTGGCTCAGCACCCCTGAGGGTGGGGCCGGTATGGCCTATGGTGCTAGGGATTGAACCTTGGCTCTTCACTTGCCTAAGCAGGTGCTTAGTCCCCTGAGCTATCTCACCAGCCCTTGTTTAGTGAAATCTTGTACTGTTTCTTGTGCTGTTTTTTCTTTATATCTCTATTTTGCATTCTTAAAAATAAAAAATAGAAGACCTGATGCAGTAAATAAATTGTGTCTTTTAGAGAACCTTGTGCACACAGTGATCTGGGAGTTGGGGGGTGATGGAAGGCAGTAAGAGAGCATGTCTGAAAGAGGGTTGGTGAGGGCAGAACAGTTATACCAGGCTTACAGCTTGTATTTTCTTTAAACAACAGTAAGAATTTTGATAGGGCCAGCAAGATAGTTCAGTGGACTAAGCACTTGTTTAGGTAAGTGCAGGGGCTAGGGTTTGGTTCCTGGCACTGCGTGTTGTACTGGCTCCACCTCAGGGCATACTGAGTTGGCAGTGGAGTCCAGATGTGGTGACATATGCCTGCAATCCCAGCATTTGGGAAGCTGAAAACAGGAGGATCACTAAGCGACTGAGCTGCATAATGAGACCCTGCACACAAAAAGAGTTTTGAACATGAGAAAATTGAACTAATTTGCATTTCAAAGAGATCATATGTTTTCCTGTTTAGAGAGTGGTGGTAGGGGGGACCTGTAATGAAAGCATGGACACTATTTGCATTATAGTACACTGATGAGTCTGATCTTTCAATATCCTGGTAATGGAGACTCAAATAGAATATATCTACATATATATCTGTATCTATATCTATCTATATCTATATCTATATCCATACTTATGGACAGATAGACAGACAGACAGACAGATAGAGATTTCTGCAAATAGTGTCAGATTTTAGTGGTGGGCTGGATATAGGGAATTAACCAAAGGCATCTGCTTTGAGTGAATACAGTGTTTAGTGCAATGGAAAAGATTTTTGGAAGAAGAGAGTTATTTGTAGATAGAACAAGGGTTTAATTTTAAAATGTTAAGCTTGAAATGCTCATGTGCTATGCCAATGAGATGTCAATGACACAGCTGAAAACACTATTCTGGAGTTCAGAAGGAAGGATTGGGCTAAAGATTTAAATGTGAGATCAAGAGCACATAAAGTTTCTTTCACTCTTTTATTCCAAAATAATTTCAGAGATAGTTAGAAAAGTAGTGCTAGAATTTGTGTGTAGCCAGATTCCCACTGTTAACATCCTACACAGCTATACTACAGGGATAAACACTAGGAAATCACAAATAACAGCTCCTATCTAGTTTACAAGGTTTATGGATGTTTTGCTAATGTTCTTCCAACATCTCCTTCGTTGTCATCACCCAGAATCTCAATCTCAGATTACACATTGCATTTAGTTATAGTGAATTCTTCCTTTGTGTTTTCTCTTCATGATGTGTTTGAAGAGCCTCAGCCAGCTACATTATACAATATCCCTCATTTGGGCTTATCTGAATATTTCTTTATGTATAAATTACAAGTATACATTTTTGGTAAGCAAGATGCTTCAGAAGCTAAGAGGACAGTGAAATACTTGTGTTATCAAGTGGGACCTTGTGACCTAGAAATTCTATAACTTGCTTCAAAGGAAACTGCCTGCCTTGGCTGTGCTCCATTTCTTGCTCTTCTTCCCTTGAGTTGGACACAGGTGTAATAGTGACACAGCTTGGACCATGATGATGATGTCAAAGCTCTTGAGGTAGTGAAGCAAAAGGGTCTCTGAATGACCTTGTGGAATCCATATCACTAGCTCAGAGCCTGTGCTGGTCTCTATGAGGGTTAATAAGCATTTGTCTCATTTAAGTTCTTGTATTCTGGGCATTCTTTTTCACCATAGACTGTGTCATGAGTATAGGAGTGATCCTTGTGCACTGACACTAGCAGAAAAAGGCCTTACTACTCCTAACCATGAGAGTTGTTGGCCACTAAATTAGTGAGGTGGGCAGTAGGTGAGAGGGCTGGAAGCAGAGAAGTGGTTGGCCACACCTTTCTTTCTCCTTGCCCAGCACAATTCCCTTGCAAAGTAGGATTGAGCTAGAATTAAGGATAATTTTAGAGTATGGAGTCTTACATAGGACCAACTATTTTAATTACTGGAGTTAGATTATTCTTGGGACTGCAATGACTGAAAGAGTTTTATAATTTGAAATGGTAGAAAAAATCATCAGTGCAGTTGTAAAATTTACTCAAATGATAGGAAAGTGCCTAATAAAATTTCACTGGGCAATAGGGCTATACTTATTTTTATTTTACTTTATTGGATTTCTTTTTAAAGTATTGAATATAAATTAGAAAGGAAATTACTGAAAATGATAAGGTAAATACTCAAATATTTAAAAATATGAGTTAATCCCAAAAGATATAAAAGAATGAAATAAATATTAGGCAAACAAACAATATAAAATCAAATAAACCCAAAATCAATTCTTAGAAAAGATACATAAATCAAATTAACTTCTAACAATATGCTTAACCATGTGTACAGTAAAAATGTTTTTTAAAAAGGTCAGATAATATTATAAACAGACTTAAAAGTTAGTGAGTTTGGCAAAACTAGAACAAATACTTTTCTAGAAAAATGTAATTCACCAAAATTTATTTAAAGGACTTATAAGCACTAAAACCTTAATGAATGTTCCAATAGCTACATGCACATAATAGCTCCTATATTTGAAGTTTTTACAGATGAATTTTTTGAAGATCTTAAGAAAATAATAATTCTAATCTTACAAAATATGTTCATACAGTAATAAAAGAGGGGTATACTTCTCAGTTTCTGTTATTCATGTAGGAACTAAGATACATATATAAGACAATTATTTAAGAAAGGAAATGAAAGACCATTACATTTATAAATATAATTGTAGCAATCCTAAGTAAGATATTTTATAATGAATTCTATAACTGAATTTTTTTCAAAAAGTATCTTAGCTAAGCAAGAATCATCATGAGAATATAAGGATGATTTATAAACCTAACTTCTATACAATAAGTTAACATGCTTACTGACTAAACGAGGTTAAAATCCACTACCATAATTCTAATGTCAGGTATCACTGCTGTAAAAATACTACCACAGAATTTACTCATACACAACAGCAAATTTATCTTTTTTTTTTTCCAAGTGAGAATCCCCCATATTCATCTCAATGTGCCAAAATTAAGATATTGACAGGGTCATTTTTCTTCTGGAGGATTTAAGGTAGAATTTGCTTTTTCTGGTTTCTGAAACTGTCCATATTCCTTGGCTGTGGTCCTATTGTGTTTCTCTAAACTCAGCCCTGTAGCATCTTCTAGCCTCTTTCTTTATGGCTCTCCTCCTCTTCTTCTTCCTCCTACCCCTCCTTTCTTCTATAAGAAACCATATAATTTATTTTTCTTGCACAAATAATCCAGCATATTCTCCCCATCTCAGAAGTTTTAATTTCATCTGTAAAGTCTTTTTGTCATCTGAGACACATATTTACAGAATCTTGGGGTTACAAAATGGATGTCTTTTGAAGTTGTTATTTGGTACCTTAGAAAATAACTTCATAAAGTTGAACATGTATTATGATATTGAAGTAGACAAAAATAAAATTTAGCAATAAAAATAGAAAGAGAGCCGGGAGATAGCTCAGAAGAATAAGTGCTTGCCTGGCAAGTACAAGGGCCTCAGTTTAATCCCTGGTTCTGCCAAAAGAAAAAAAAAATTATATGGGGGCTGGGGAGATGGCTCAGTGGGATAAGCACTTCCCTGGCAAGCACAAGGGCCTGAGTTCAATTCTTGGTTCTGAAAAAAAAAAAAATAGAAAGAGACTTCTTTAATCTAGTACATAATATGTTTAGGAACATTATTTTAAAAGTAACTTTAAAAAAAATGAAAATTCTCATTATCATTATTTCCATTCAAGATTGTGATGGAGAAATTAATTTCATAACACAGACTAGGGAAGAAATTCTTAAATGTGATTTAGAAACTGTAATTCTTAAAGGAAAAAACTGAATGAACTACTTTGAAATGATGAACATCTCCATTAAGAGCCTCATAAAGGGGATGAAATGGCAAGCCCCAAGTGGGAAGGTATTTTCAACACATATTACTGAACCAGGAATAGTAGTGAAATACATAAGAATCTCTTACAAATCAATTAAAGAAGAAATGCTCAATAGGAAGATGAAAGGTTCCGATAGGCACTCATAAAATGTGAGATTCAAATGGCTAAGAGATGTAAAATGTACTTATCTGATTAAAATTAAGGAAAAATAAATTACAGCCATAATGCCATACCATTCTGTATTTAATATATTGACAAGATATTAAAAACATTTTTATATGTGGAGTGTAATACAGATCCAGCAAATGCATACCTATTAATATGATACATCATATTAATAAAATAAAGAACAAACCCCACAATATTATCTCAATGAATGCAGGAAAAGCATTTAACAAAATTCAACACCTTTTCATGATAGAAATTCTCAACAAATTAGGTAGAGAAGGCATGCTCCTCAACACAGCAAAGGTCATGTATAACAAGTACACAGCAGCTGTCACGTTCAATGTTGAAAAGTTGAAAGCGTTTCTTCCATAATAAAGGGTAAGAGAATGATTCCCTTATCACTTCTGTCTAACAATTAGGCAACAGAAGGAAATAAAAGTCTTCCAAGTTAAAAAAAAATGAAATTGTCTCCATTTGCAGATATAATTTTATATATAAAACTGTTAAAAACTTCACCAAAAATGTTACAACTAATCAAGTCAGTTAAGTTATAAGACTTGAAATCATCATACAAAAATAAGTATCAATCTATATGCTCATAATTATCTGAAAAAGAAAAAAATGCCTTTTATGTTAGCTACTAAAAAGGTTGAGGAGTAAGTAATTTAAACTAACAAAGTGAAAGATCTGTACGATGATAACCAGAAAACATCAACAAGAAGACAGAGAAATAAATGGAAAGCTATTCCACATTCACAGGTTGAAAGAAGTAGTATTATTCAAGTCACTTATAATAAGCTACTGAATCAACGCAACCAAAATTCTAGTGACATTTTAGCAGAAATATAAAAACAATTCTAAAATTCATATGGAAGCAAAAGATTCTGAGTGTTTAAAACAATCTTGAGCAAGAAGGACAAAGCCAGGAGCATGCCACTAATTGATTTTAAAATCTGCCACACACTATAGTGATCAAAGTGGTATGAGGCTATTGTAACAGAAATGTGTACTAACACAGAAGAATAGTAAGCCTAGAAATAAATCTGTATATTTATTGGCCAATTAATTTTTGGTAAAGATGTCATGAATACATAATAAAGAAAGGATACTGTTTTTGCTGGTTACGGAGTGCTTGCTAGCATGGATGAAGCCCTGGTTCAGTTCAGCACTTTAATATGAATAATAGGTGCTAGCGAAATAGGATGTTCATAGGCAGAAAAATCTTTGTCTGATACCACATATAATTAATACAAAATAGGTTATTGTCTTAAATATAGGATTTTAAGCTTTAAAACTCCTGAAGACAGCACAGGTGCAAACTCCATTATAATGGCTTGGGTGGTTTCTATTACTTATTAGCTCCTCACAAAGCCCAAGCATCAACAGAAATAAAAAGTAAAATAGGTAAGTGGGATTTCATCAGCAAAGGAAACAGTAAAATAATGAGGAAGCAATTTATAGCATGGGAATAATATTTAGAGATCATAATCTGATTAAAAAATTAGTTTCCAAATATATAAGGAATTCAGAAAACTAAATAGAAAACAGATAACTTGATTTAAAAAATGGGCTTGAATAGCCAGTTGTCAAAGTAAGACATAGAAATGGCTTACAGGAGGTGAATAGATGTATGACATCAGTTATTATCATGTCACTGCAAACTAAAATAACTGTGAGGTCCCACTTCACATTTGCTAGGATGGACAAAAGACAAAAATAACAAGCATTGATGAAGATATAGAGCAAAGTGTACCCATACATACTGTTTATGGGAATGAACATTAGCACAGACATTTTGAATTAATGTATGGTGTTCCTCCAAAAATTAAAAATGTTGAATTCCTACCATCTTGTTTTTTTTGAAATTATGTATCATTTCTAATGCTTCTAAGAATTACTTTTATTCCCTTTAAAAAAAATAGTAGAACTAACATATGATCCAGAAATCTTGCCACTGGGTGTGTGTCCAGAGGAACTGAAACCAGTCTGTTGAGAAGCTGTCTGCATTCTTTGTTTGTTGCAGTTAGTTACAATAGCCAAGCTATAGAGTCAATTAAAATGTCTATTAGTGGGCACATGAACAGAGAAAATGTACACAGCAGAATAACATCCAACCTTTAAAAAGAGCCAAATCCTGTTCCTTGTGACAACATAGATAAGCCTGGAGGATGTTATGTTAAGAGAGGTAAACCAAGTCCAGGAAGATAAATGCTTCATGATCTCAATTATATGTGGAGTCTAAAAAAAAAGTCAAACTCATGAAAGTAGACACTAGAAGAGCAGTGAGATGTGACTGGGATAGTTGGGAAGAGGCTGGAAAAATGTTAGACACATAATTTCAGTTTGAAGTGTGTAGTGTTCAAGAGATTTCTTGTGCATTATGCTAATTACAAGTAGTAGCTTGTACATTTGAAAATTAGTGTTGTCACCACAAAATATGTAATGCATCATATATATTAAACAATTTGATTTAACCATTTTGCTGTATGTGTGTGTATCATGCTATGTGCATAAATATATACATACTTAATTTTTTACCCACCAGTTTAAAAATAGGTAGAGATATGGACATAAAATTTTAGCCATACATCAAAATTTTCAAAACTATGGAGCAACAAAACTCAGATAAAAGCCAGGCGTGGTGGCCTAGGCCTGTAATCCCAGCACTCGGGAGGCTGAGGCAGGAGGATTGTTATGAGTTTGAGACCAGCCTGAGCTACAAAGTGAGCTTAAGGCCAGCCTGAACTGCATAGTGAGACCCTGTCTCAAAAAGGCAAAAACAAAACAAAAAACAAAACCTCAGATAAGATTGGAGTGTCATCTGACATGTCATGTTGAACAATAACTAAATCTGACCATAAGTAAATATTATGATTCATCATTTCCATTCCCAGGCATGCCCTTTTCTAGAAAAACTAGAACTTTTTTTTCTATAAAATACATGCCTTTGTGTTGTTCACAGAAGAACCTTTTATAATAATCCTAAACTTAAAGCAATTCACACAATTATCTGCAGCAGGATAGATAGAATTTGGAATATTCACCCGAGGAAATGCAGAATGGCAGTGAAAAGGACTGAACTACTGAGAAGTATGTGTGTCAGTATAGTGAATGAAAAAAAATGTGAGTTTTTTTTGTAGAGTTGAAGACCATCAAAATCTTATCAATATATTGTTGATGGGTAGATGACAAGACTATAAAGAAAAAGCAGTGAAATGTTTAATACAAAACATTAGGCACAATTTATGTCTACTTTAAGAAAGAGAGAGGAATAAGGTCAGAGAGGAAAATGTTAGATTACAGTAAGTCCTAGTTCTTGATGGGAAGGGAGGGATTGAGTGTTGTATATTACTGTTTTTAAACTATGGTATGTCATAGAGCCTTATATAATATTATTTTCCCTCTTCCTTTCACACCCACATCCACACTCAAGAAATTTCATTCAGTTTAGCAGTAAAAACTATAAGTTTTTAAGAAATAAATTAAAAAACCCCTCCATGGCTGGTGTAGAGGAAATTTTGAAATTTTCTTAAAGGGCATACAGTGAGACAGTGATTGAACAACTATGGCATTCGAGCTTAATATAATACTGAGTGAGCTTAGTATTGAAAGATGACAGTTCTCAAATTACTTTGTAACTTAGCACAATATTTCATTTTTTATTTCATTTTGATGGATCTTAATACATGGACCATAAATTCTATGGAAAACTAAGGAGTCCAGATTAGCAAAGATAAGTTTGAGATACAAGAAAGGGGAAAAACTCACCTAATAATTTGTGTATCAATGGGTTCCTGTGAAGTAGAGACATAGCTTAGGACAGAGATAGTCTACCTCAGGGTCCCTAACATGCCTACTCATAAGAATCACCTAAGGTGTTGGAGTAAACCACAGATTTCTTTATTACATAAGAGACCAATTGCATCAGATTCTTCAAGGGAGGGCTGTGAGATCAGTACTTTCAAAAATAGCTGCCCATGTCTTCTTTTCATGCATATAAGAACTCTTTTACTGTTCTTAATAGTAATCATTATTCTATATGTTGCAAACATTTTATTTTTTATTTGTGGCTTGTCACTTATCTTTGGTTTGGGAAACAATTTTTAATCAGAGGATTTAGTTTTAAAGTATTAAATTTAAATATCTTTTTCTTTATATGTAGAAAACTGTTTGTTCTAAGGATTATAAAGATGCTCTAAAATAATTTCTCTAATATTGTACTTGTATAGTTTTATTTTGTTTCTATTTCTTAAGTTCATCTGATACATCTTTGTGTATTTAGATTAAGTCTGACTTTGTATTTTTCCTAAATAATAGTTCTCATTTTGGAAAAAGTATCTGCATCAATTTTAAATACAACTTTATTATAATTACATTTCCCTAAATCCATGTTCCTGTGTTGCAACTCTTATGTAATTTGTAACATTTATAGTTCTACATAGTTATCTTTGAATATTACATATTTATTTAAGAATAAAGACTAATTTTTCTTGTATACAGGGGTCTCATGTTAGTCGATGCTCATTTTTTAAATACTTTTGAGGACAATGTCTGAGATGTGATGTGCTATTGGTAAACATTTACTGAATGAGCCACAGAAATAGATTTGAGAGGGCTGGGGATCATAGGAAACTGGTTTCTTTTTATCTTTTATAGGCTTCCTCTGCCCCTGTGTTACTTTAGTGTTGAAGAATCTGATGGATTTCAGAGGCCCACTGATTGATTAGGAAAGCCTTATAAAGCTTGCCCTACATCCTAAATTCTATCCCCCTATGTTTGTAAGATCTCTGCTTAATCTGCACTGCTTTTGTTACTTGGCAATATAAAATCCAATACTGTATTGCTCTTGGAGAAAATCAGACCATGCATTTCTGACAACATAGAAATACAAAGCTAGGGGCTGGGGAGGGGGCTCAATGGAATAAACACTTCCCTGGCAAGTGCAAGGGGCAAGGATCTGAGTTCAATCCCCGGTTCCACCACAAAAAAAAAAAGAAAAAGAAAATATTAGAAAAAGAATTACAAAGCTATTCTGTGACTAAGACTGTGAATCACTACTTGTATCTTTCTTAGCATCTAAACTTTTATCAGTAGATCTGATAAACCTGGGCTTGTCCCTCTGACACTGTCATATTGGGATCTGGGTATTTTATGGTCAATAATATAAAAAAAATATCATCCCTGCTCTCTTCTCCTGTACCATCCCTTTCCTGCAGAGGATTCCCCATGTGACACTATGAGAGCGGACTTTCAGAAACTCAGTCATTTGGGGAAACCTGCTCAGATGTGAGGCTCAACAGAAGAAAAGCACATACTTAGAATGGAGTCAGGGAACCTCCAATAAATCTTCTACAAAGTTTTATGAGATTTCAATGTGTGAGAGCATCTTGCCCAGAGCCTTGCCAATTTAGGTTTTTATAAAACAGATCCCCATATATGATCTTCTCTTACAAGTGGCAGAATGGAATTTTTGCTGATGAAGAGGCCTGGACCTTGAGCTGCAAACTGATTTTCTTTATTTCATCTCAATCTGAACTCTTTTTCTCTAATTAAAATGATAATCAGTCCTCCCTGAGCTTCTAGCTTGTACTTTATCATCCTCTCACTGGATTTTCTATGAATTGTGCTGCTGCCTCTTAACTAGAGCCTGTAGTATTCCTCGGAGGAGTATGTAGTCTATCCAAATCAGTCATGATTTAGTACTTGTGTTACTACCTATCATGCTGTGAGCATGGGACAATTTTAAAAAATCACTTGCCATAGGAGAACTATCCCAAGAAAGCCAGTTCAAAGACTTCCTCTTTTCTAAAAAACATACATACATTTATTTGTTTATTTAATTTATGTGGTACAGGGTCTTGCTATGCAGCTCAGACTTACTATAAAATGACTGCAAGCTGGGTAGTATTGGTCTGATTTGTTAAAAAGATTTGAATTGTGGTGGCAGTTTATCAGAAAATTGCTTCTTTTTAAAAAAAATATCTCAAATCTTTGTTAAAAAATGTATTTAGTACAGCGTCTACAGGGTCTCACTACACAGCTTGGACTTGTAGTGATCCTCCTGTTTTCAGCCTCCCAAGCCTGGGACATTATCTCGAATTTTGAGGGTCTAATAAATGAAAAATATTGCAAGACATAATCTATAACCCAGAAATCACCTGTTGTAGCTGCTGCATTCTAATACATTCTAAATGCAAAAATAATGTAGAGCTTTAAAAACATATTCCAATGCACCAAACACATGCTTAAGCATCTAGTTGTATAACAGATTAGGTCACAAACAAGTTTCTTTCTTTGAACTTGTTACTTAGAAATAAGATTTTGGAACCAAGTGTTCAAATATCCCCATAACTGTACTTATATTAACCCACTGTACAAATCCACTATGTCATGGTCAGGCGATTCTAATCTTATACCAACAGAAGCAGCAATAAAACTGCAAATTAGTACTTTTTAGTATTAATCCAAATACTAGTACTTCAATAAAAAGAACTTGTTTCAGTTTCTTGTTCACTGAGCCCGCTCCTCATTTCTCAGTGATGAGGGTAAAGGTGTTACAACAAAGTATGGAAAACTGCTTCCTCTTTATTTAGACCTCAAGGAGAAAAAAAAGGAAATTTGCTCACACATCACCAGTTTTACGTATTTCTAAATATGTAAAAAAAATCCAGTTTTACATATTTCTAAACAGATAGGACTAAATAACTAAAGAAATAATTTCTTTTGTAAAAATTGGGCAAATTTTATTGAAAATCTAACATACAGTGTAATTCAAATTATATAAAATCTGGGATCATAACATTCAAAAGATATGACAGCTGTAATTTAATTCTAATGGGTGTTAGTATATTTGGTCCAAAAGAGAAGAGCTGAATCAGTAAGAGTAAACTAAGTATCTAATTTTTTTTACCAGCAGCACTTTAGACTCGACTTAATTTTAAGCATAATTGAGCGATATTGTTCATGAACATCTCACAGTATCACATGAACCTTTGTAAAATAAAAGTATGAAAGGAAAACTAAAGATGGAACAGCTACCACAAACCAAAATAGTATTTTCCAAATGTAGGGGTAAAAGGTGAGGCTAGAGCGCTGATGATGCTAATAGGAGAGGAAGTTGGGTACTGTCTGAAATTCTTATTTTATACAACTCTTGTGCTTTATAAAAATGGTTATAGTCATGCCCATAAAAGTGTAACCCACGGCATCAGAAATCGAACACTTTGTAGTTATTTTAAAGGGCCCTTTAAAAATTATAATACAAAGGTCTGTGCTTTATAAGCAGTCCTCACTGTGCATTATAGCAGTAAGGCTTACATCATTTTCTAGTTGCCTTTTGCATCTTCTTTGGTTTTGGGATCTTCTCCTTCATCAGGGTGCTTGGTAGCTTGGAGTTCTTCAACAGATTCCTCTTTTTCTGTCTTCAAGTCTCTTTCGGAATCACCTGGACGGTCAGGATCGGGCAAATCATCATCCCCATCATTGTCTGCAGCTGTTTCGCCTTCCCCATCAGGATCTTCCACCCCACTGAAGCCTAGACCATGATGTTGTCATATCTCCCTGATAATTACTGTCCATAGTGTGCTGATATGGAGACGCCAGTTCTTCATTAATTTTCTTATCTTCTTTCCTTGTTCGGAAATGCGACATTGACTTGTGCTCTCCTATAACAAGACAACCGGTGTGTTCCTTCTTTCCTGTACCTGTAAGTCTGTGGAACTTTTGTTTTCTCTCTTCACTGCTCAAGTCGGCTGCCACCCAATTGCTAGATCCAAGATCATTGTCTGGGGAAGCCAAACGCTTCACTTCGTGTAGGTGAGACACCCTGGAAGTGCTCATTGTTGCTGGGTTCCCGGCAGGAAATGCTGAACCAAGCTTGCTGTTCTTCTCAGGCCAGACACCAGCAGCCATAAAATATTGCTTCTTGATTATATTGTGACTATAGATATTTCCCAGAAGGTGCTGCTTCATCTTTGTATCATGAATACTAGATGTTTCCTAGAAGGTACTGCTCATCATATCAGAATGCCAAGTTCTGCCCCAGCTCAAGCAGAGGGCCGTTTTCTCCTCTCCTCTCCTCTCCTCTCCTCTCCTCTCCTCTCCTCTCCTCTCCTCTCCTCTCCTC
>PVKA01004053.1:85326-103145 GCA_004027165.1 Ctenomys sociabilis | reverse complement strand
CAGGCGCTTATGCCGCTGAGCTATCTCTCCGGCCCAGTGTTTGTTTCTTCATGCTTTTTGTATTAGTGTCTATTAATTTTACAAAATAGTAGGTTTAGATATGGATTTTTTACACATGCATAGAATATATGTGTGTCTTTTCTTTCTTTCTTTCTTTCTTTCTTTCTTTCTTTCTTTCTTTCTTTCTTTCTTTCTTTCTCTCTTTCTTTCTTTCTTGTCTTTTTGAGACAGGATCTCACTATACAGTTCAGGCTGTCCTTAAGCTCACTTTGTAGCTCAGGCTGGTCTCAAACTCACAACAATCCTCCTGCCTCAGCTTCCCAGAGTGGTGTGTCTTTTCTTATATGCTATTTGTCCTTTAATATTTACTTCAGGGATTGGCAAACTGCACCTGTGTGCCAAATCTGATTTTATTTATTTATACTTTTTCTTTTTTTTTTTGGAGGGGTGAGGGGTTTTGAGACAGCATCTTGCTATGTAGTCCAGGCTGGCCTTGAACTCACAGTGATCCTCTTGCCTCAGCCTCCTGAGTAGAGGGGTTACAGCTGGTTTCTTTTCTTTTTTCTTTTTTCTTTTGGTGGAACCAGAATTGAACTCAGGTCCTTGCGCTTGCCAGGGAAGCATTTATTCCACTGAGCCATCTTCCCAGCCCATCTTCTTTTTTCTTTCTTTCTTTTTTTTTGCAGAACCGGGGATTGAATTTAGGCCCTTGTGCTTGCCAGGGAAGTGCTTATTCCACTGAGCCATCTCCCCGGCCCTCCCATCTTATTTTTCATTAGTTACCAGGCAAAGGGACATGTTTGCAGAGTCCTCCACCTCTTTTTGTTGCAGGCAGCCGTCTCTTTCAAAAAGATCTTGTAGTCAGAACCCTCAGTAGCCTCCGAGAACGCAGGGCCTGTTCGCTCTTCCCTGAAGTCCCTTCTTTACCTGTTTTCTCCCTTTTTGCAAGTCTGGTTTTGATTTAAATCAAATGTCTAAACCTAACTCTTTCTCTGTAAAAATGAAATGATGCTAACTTCGTAAGTTTGCTGAAGTATTCTGTGAGAGTACATATGTAAAGTACCTTGTGAAATGTTGATATTTCATAGGCACTCAGTATGCCCTTGGACTAACAATCAAGAGGAGGATTCTAGCACCACTGTACCCTTCATTTCTATTTGGATTCCCTCTGTTGAAGTAGTACAGCCTGACTCATTTGCTGATGATTTGTTTAAGGCCCAAATCCTGTGCCTTTTCTGAGGCCCAGTATGCTAATATTCTCTGAGGCAGTGTTTCTCTCCTACTTTTAGTCCATGCAGGCTATAAGGAGACATCATTTCCTTCAGCTTCATGAAAAAGCAAGAGCCCTGGTATAATCAAATGGAACCTGAGATCGAGAGCCCAAGACCTTTCCCGGAACTAATAGGAAACACTCTTTTTAAAAAAATTTCCCAACTTATTGGGATAAAAATCTGGAGCCATTACAGACTACCATGAAAAGAGAATTTAACTAAGAATTAAGCTAATAGGAGTGAAGATAATGGGGAAAAACCCATATTTGATGACATCCTTGAAATTTCTAGATCTACTTGTTCCTGAAGACCAGACATGCTTTACCTTCTCAATTATATGGGTGAGTCTCTGACAGGCAACTTTCAAAACAACCCACAAAAATATAACTTTCTACTACCTGTTTCATTGTTCATCTCTTTCCTTTCAGTATGGGCTGGCTCATGTGTAGTGTGTAGAATAAGGCAAAAATGCATGAGCTGTCCATTCTGTAATTAGGCTAAGAAGGGACTCTCATCTTACTGGCAAAGCTTTCTACAAGCTTCTAGGTTTGCAAGCTTCAAGTAAGCAGAGAGCTGCATAGATAATTGCATACTAAGAAACTATATGAAGTCCAGCAAGGCAAAGCACTGCATAATGCTACCAACCCTAAGTGATCTCTAGAATCCCACCCTACAGATGACACTTCTGAGGCTTGGCTCCAAGGTTGACTACAATTTTGCAAGAAATCATGAAATAAATTTTCTTCTCTAAGTTAAACTCAGATTCCACACTGTTCTGGGTATGTCTAAATGCCAGTGTAGTCATGGGGGGGGAAGTTTCAGAGGCAGCTGGATCTAGAGTATGTGATGCTTGGATTGAAGGTGGGTGATTAGTAAATTATCCCACAGACTGGTTTGTCACCCTTCTTAAACCTGGTAGCCTACATAGAATAAACAAAGGCCAGGAAAAAAAAAAAAAGAGCCTCAATTTTTTTTCTTTTGTAGCTCCGGACTGTGGTTCTACATTAGTAACTTTCAGGGTGCTGAGGATGGAACCCACAGGTTATGCACACTAAGCATCCGCCTGATCAGTAAGGGGAACCTGTACTTGCATAAGTGAAGTTTTAACTAAGGATAGCCTTCTGCTGTCATGTATGTTAGGATTATGGCACTTCGGTACAGTACATCTTTTTCTTCTTCACTGCAGTATTTATAGGTGTTTACTCTTTTTAGCCATTTGCTATATTTCATACATTTTCTTCTTTGGAAATGAGTTTCCAGTCATCTAACTGGGATGCCTGATGCTTTCTTTGTTGGG
This sequence comes from Ctenomys sociabilis, assembly GCA_004027165.1. Classification (NCBI taxonomy): domain Eukaryota; kingdom Metazoa; phylum Chordata; class Mammalia; order Rodentia; family Ctenomyidae; genus Ctenomys; species Ctenomys sociabilis. The sequence continues at coordinate 100,577 of PVKA01004053.1, read as the reverse complement.
TAGAGATATATACTTAAAGAGACTGGCTGTCCCTACATAGTCTGTATGTGAAAAGATGATTTATTTCAGAATGGGGATATAGAAGATCCTTAGGGATTTGCTGTTAATCTCAACAAGATTAATAGAAGTTGCCTATATGCAAGTCATCATGGTGACTCTTCAAATTGCAGTTAACTCAGACCTTACCAGACCACATGATAGCCACTAAAGCACTCATTATTTAATTTCCACTAAACTCAGACAAAACCAACCACACAAAACACTCCAGACCTCTATATTTATATGTAATTTGGAGAGAGAGAGAGGGAGAGAGAGAGAGAGAGAGATTAATTTTACCCTTACCAAATCTGAAGGTGGATTTTCAAAATCGTAATGTGAAAAGGTTTTAATATTTCACATATAAGTACCTTTACACAAAGTAAAATTATTTAAATCCAGACAGACGTCAACCAATCAACCAAATTTCTGCCATATCTCCGTTCCTTCTCTGACACTTATGTAAGTAATTTCCTGTGCATCCCACAACTTCTGTGGAACAAGGGGCTCTTTCAGTCACAATCCTTGGAAAACAGTCCACAAAGTGCACCCAGGGCCCCTCCATAGAGCCACTATCTTGTGTAATCTGATTTGGGCTGCAAGTAGGAAAAATGAGAGAGAATAGCACTGGTCTTCTCACCTAGTGATGTTTAGTCAGAACGTGATTGCAGCCCATTTTTAATTCTGAGAGCTAATAGCTCACCACTGCCGATGTGGTCCTGATTTTCTTTAATAATCTTTCAGCATTCGTTTTTTTTTTTTTTTTTTTTTTTTTTTTTTTTTTTTTTTTTTCTTTTTTTTCTTTTTGGTACTGGGAATGGAGCTCACAGCCTTACACTTGCCAAAACTTTTTTCTTTGGCAATACCAGGGATTGAGCTGCTTTATGCTTGGCAGGTAGGCATTTTTGCTGCTGAGCTATCTGCCCAGCCCTAGGCATTTCTTGAAAACACCCCTACATGCTAGGACACATCACATAGATGGCACTGCAATTTCTGGTGGCTTTTTTTATGTGTGTATTTTTTAGTAAGGGTCTACAGGGTCTCACCACATAGATTAGACTCATGGTGATCTGCCTGCATTCAGCACCCCCAGAGCTGGAATTACAGGCCTGTGCCACCACACCCAGATTCAATCCCAGTCTCAGCACACCATGGGCATGGGGCTAGTATGCACACCGGGGATTGAACCCTGGCTGCTGTATCTGCCTAAGGAAGTGCTTTAATCTGTTGAACCATTTGGTCGGCCCTTTAACTTGCTTTAATCATTCACTTAGCCACTTTTACTCAACCTTTGGAAAACTTTTAAATGTTATTCCAATTTAGAATAGCTAAGGGGAACTACAGGAATTTATTAGGGATTAAAGTTCCTATGTAGGGAGGGATTAAAAAAATCTCTGTCCAGGTGATTTGTATGTAAATCAGGGCTGAGCATTATTTGGATGATTCCCTTCTCTGGCACTTACCTTTTATGGTTTTTAAATAATCTATTTCTTTGTTTCCCATCTAACACTACCACGCAGGGCAGCTTACAAAGCAGATGGTTTACAAGGATATATGCAAATTAAACAAATTTTAGAATAAGAGTAATGATAAGAAAACAGAACAAAGACCATAATAAAACCCAATAATGTACATTGCTTATAAACATTAACAGTTAATTTTAGGGCCTGGGATGTAGCTCAGTGGCACAGCACCTTCCTGGTGAGCACAAAGCTCTGCATCTTATTCTCTGTATCAAAAAACTGAACCAATAAACAAACAAACTTGTCATGAGAAATATAGCATTAATTGTTTTGGCAAGCTATTCAGAGCACTTTCCATCTCTCAGGAGCTGTTCCTATCTCTATTACCCATTCCTGTTCGCCAATAAATTTTCCTACTTTTTCTTTAAAAGCTAATTTTAGAAATTTGAGAACTAGGCCTTTTATTTGTACATTAACTCATTTTGGTAAACAGATTTTAAAAGAAAAAAAAAACTTCAATACCTTCAAGTAAATATTCTCCAATTTTTAATATAACTATTAATATTTCAATGGATAAGTTTTCACTTTTTGGTTAAAATTGCTATATTATCATGAAAGATTGTTATATTTGAAAAAAATTAAGGAAAAATATTTATTAAAAAAATCTCACTGCTAGGCATGATGGCACATGACTGTAATCCCAGCACTTGGGAGGCTAAGGCAGGAGGATCACCATAAGTTTTTGCACAGCCTGGGCTCCATAGTGAGTTCAAGGCCAGCCTTAACTACATAGTGAGACCCTATCTTGGAAAAAATTTTTTTACGATCTTCACCAGTAACATCTTGCTGAAGATCCAGTGGCAGACTGTATCCATTACAGTATCAGTTATCTTGTACTTTTCTGTGGGTGAACTGCAGGTCCATGTAATACTGACTTTGGATTTGAACAAGTAAATGACTTTGGCCAATGCAATATAAGAAGAATTGGTGTGTGCCCCTGGGAGCAGCAGGCATCAGAGACTTGGTAGTATTTATCACTGTGCTCTTATTCTAGACCACAGGAAGAGCCAATTCCAAAACGTTGGCCATCACCCTGTCCCAGAAATGAGCAGGAGGCCAGCTGAGTCCTGTAGAGGTCAATAAATCTTCACTACACCTAGAAGAGCCAGGCTCATCCCAGCCGCCTCACAGGGTACTGATTGGCCACTTTATTTCCTATTCTCTCTCCCTCCCTCTCTGACATCAGCTTTATTCATTTCTTTGAATTTCCTGTACAGGCTATATTTTCACCGAGTGAAGGCTATCACCCCTTATGGGTGGTTCTAGGTTTGGCAGGCCCAAAATAAATGAAAATTTCATAGCCTATTTAAGAAAAACATGTGAATTCCAAATACAGAATTAGGTACAGGAAATTCTGTGACAGATGTTGTTGGTGCTCTGTCTCTCCCCCAGGCCTTGGGGCTTCTGTGTGCACTAGCTGACTTCCAAATGCCCATATTTGCCTCTCTTGCTTTACGGCTTTCTCCAGAGGGCACTGGGCCCAGCAGGGAAGGCCATGTGGCACAGGGGTCTAACCACTCAGGCACCAACCTCAGGCAGAGACTGATCGAGGTTGCTGTGTAAATGCCCCTGCCCGCCTTCTCTCTCCAGCTTGCTAGCATATTGACTCCCCGAGTTTTCAAACAGAGCTCATCTAGGTACCCCTCATGGTGGCTGGCTTGCTACACCCTCCCCAGGCAGTTTTCCCTTTCCCCACTCCTAAGGGGGTATTTCCTGCACTTTCTAAGTGACTACTTTAGTTCAAATTTCTATCTTACAGCTTGCTTCCAAGGGACCACCTCCTAAGACATTATGGAAAGGTTTCCTTTGTTAAGAAGTCCAAAGCTCAGGCCAGCCAAATAGCTCAGTGCATTAAAGTGCCTGCGAGCAGGCGCAGGGCCCAGGATTTGATCCTCAGGCCTGCCATGCTGGCTCCGCCCCCAGGGCACGTTGAGATGGCAATTGAGACTGGGCATGGTGGAGTGTACCTGTAATCCCAGCTCTTGGGAGCATGTAAGCAGGCAGATCACTACGAGTCAGATTTATAGTGAGACCCTGAACACCCTATAGACCCTTCCTTAAAAAACAAACAACAACAACAACAACAAAGTCCGAAGCTTAGCTGTGCTCTGGAGATATTAGTATTGGCTCGCATATACCGACTGCTAAACATTTTTGCTTTTTTTCTAAAGATGCAGTTGACTGCCACACCACTGAACATGACCTTTAATAACTTTGCAAGAAGTCCACTTGCAGCCCTCACGTGCCATCTGCCTAAAACACACCAACCGTCTTGTGTCGGGCTCTTGCGTCTTCTCGTGTCCAGCCCCACCATGTACTCTCTGGATTAGGCTCTCTGTGCGTCACTCGGCATGAATGTCTCACTTTTCCACTTCTCCCCTGCATTCCAGCTCCTGTGAGGACAAGGACCTCAACTGTTTTGTCACCATTGTGCTTCAGCATTCAGCAGTGTCTAGCATTTTGTAGAATAGTAACTTGGAATTAGTGATGGAATGAATCAGTAAATGACAGGCTCAGTGTGGCCAAACACGCTTAAAAGGTTCAGTTAATTCAGGATGGAAGCCTAAAAGGAAGAATTCAGGAAGAGAATGGCCATCTCATATGCTGGGCCCCGTGCGCACACGTGCTACCGATAACAGTTCTCCTATAGTCTTTTATGTTTTGGCAGTGTCTACGGGAGGAAAAGGCATGCCATGATCCCTCCTCAACCTGCGAAGGGCCTCTGTAAGTCTGGAGACAACACATTTTCCTTCTTCGTAACATTCCTAACAGTCATGATGACATCCAGGACTACTCAGCCATCCATGTGGAGGGGCTTTGTATGGACTCAAGTTCACCTCCTTCATGTTTTAGATAGCAAAGCTCATGGACATAAGTTTGGGGGTTACCAGTCCGGAATGTGGGGCACCTTCCCGTGGTCTTCTACCACACATTCCTTGCTACCACAGGCAGGAAAAGTGAATGTGTCTTATTAGTTAGGGGGCTTGATAATAAATTCATCTGCTACATATTATATTTGATTATCTTTTCAAAATAAAAATATATTCAGGGCCAGCGGTATAGCTCAGCGGACTAAGCGCTTGCTTAGGTAAGCTCAGGGACCAGTGTTCGATCCCTGGTTCCCCAAGCCGCGCTGGCCCCGCCTTCATGTGCGCTGAGCCGGCGATGCAATCCGGGCGTGGTGGCGCGTGCCTGTAATCCCAGCACATGGGAGGCAAAAAGCAGGAAGATCGCTATGAATGTGGGCTGCATGCGTAGTGAGACCCTGCACCAAAAAAATAGAAAAAAGCAAAAAACCCAAAATAAATAAATAAATAAATAAATAAAATAAAAATATATTCATAGGAAAGCGAAACTCTGAGTATACAAACAGGAGTGGCCTTCAGCTATGTGTTGGACTGAGCAGAAGCAGATGTGCCTGAGTCTGTGTGTCTTGCCTGTCTGCAATCAGCTGGTGGCTGGGAGGCACAGCCAGCAATTTATTTCAAGAAATCAAGCACTGTTGAATTAAAAAAAAATCTCAAGAATCAGTCTCCTTCTTCCATGTGGTTTTGAAAATGCCCAGCATACATCTGATTCTACATTGATAGTCCAAACATGACCTTTTGCTTATTTCCTTCACGCCTCTCTTATAATTTCTGATTTCATTTTGGTTGCATTAAAATGTCCAATCTTATTTTGTGCATATGTGGGCAGGAAAGAGGAGGTAAGCAGGGGGCAAGGCAAGATTAAACTCAAGAAGCAGACTTAAATGCAGTGTGGGGCTGCTTGCTATTCCTTTCCTAGGAATTGAATTCTGGTAAGATGGATTTGAAAGAGGCAAAAGTATTTGTTCTCTTTCAGTAGAACATTTGCCTTTGTAACACTTTCCATTAAATATTTCCACAGTGCTTTGCTATGTATTATTTTAAAAATCACTAGATCTCTCTCTCTCTCTCTCTCTCTCATACACATGCACCATCTAACCTTTAAAATGACAGTGGTTTTGAAGTGAACCAGAGCAAAGAGGTTGTTGTTATATAGAACTCTGGCCTTAGGAAAGAAGAAAATATGAAAGGGCCAAGCTCGACAGTTGCCATTTTCCCTTGACTGCAAACAATAATTGTTCCTCAGTCCTTCAGGTCTTACATCACACAACCCATCGTGGGCTGGGCCATCCCAGGCAGTACGCAGGAATCACAGCCCCTGCTGACAGTCGGTATCACCTGGGGAAGAGGTTCTCTGAACCCCTTGCTCGATTTGGATACTCAGATTCAGTCTCACCATACCTCTGAAGGACCAGAAGGATCAGGCCATTCTGTTTCCCTTGGAGCCAAACACGGTCTTGGTCATACCACATGGGCGAGGGGAGTTCCAGGAGTCTAGCCTTAAAATAACTAAGTTTCCAATCGGGAAGGCAACTGATCCACTAAGTGATGCGTGAATGCCCCACATCAGCCCAGGAAGATGCCCCTCTTGTACACATTAGCCTCATTTCTTCAAAGGCACCTGTGCCCTTTTATGACTGCCCCAGAAGAAACTGTCCAATAACTCAAATTACAATGAAATAAATATGAAGTCATTTCTAGGAAAATACGTCAGATAAAACATACAGAGGACTTTTCTAATCATAGAAATATATCTGTTTCCTGCCCAGTATTTTCTTGGTGTGGCTCATCTGTCCATTTAGTAAGGGTCTACAAGATCTCACTATGTACACTGTACTCATAGTGATTCTGTTTTCAGCCTCATGCGTGCACCACCACATCCAGTCTTAATCACCATCTCAGCACGCCCCCGGGGGTGGAGCCAGCATGGCACACTGGGGATCGAACCTGTGCCGCTGCATCTGCCTAAGCAGGCACTTTAGTCCACAGAACTACCTGGCCGCCACCTCCATTTGCTTTTGAATTTGTTTTGTGCCTTCCTGTGTTGCATTCTGTAGCAGGGTCTGGTCCTGGTCCTGCCCTCTGTGCTCCCGGCACTGCCTAGTCAGCTTGTTTCTGGTGGTTTGCACAGGCGGGAGGCTAGAGAGCGGAGCAGGGGATGGGCTATGCACTCCTCCCAGGGCCCAGCTGCCAAGGCCTCTCCAGATGGGCAGGCACGCTGATTTTCCAGCTTTGCTAAGCAGCTGCCCTGCCTTGCGGGCTCTAGGGACACCAAGAACCCAGGCCTCTTACTCCTCCAGCTGTGGTGGATGAGTCACAGGGTTCATTTGTTGGCATGGAAAATCTAAAATGGCAAGACAGTAAGTGGTAACATCGACACAATGAGGACCTCCCTTCATGATTTAACGAATCCAGAAAGGTCAACTGTAGCTAAGTAGTAATTCGCTACTGGGCAGTGTGCCACAGGCAGCTCAGGCTGCTATATAGCAGGGTATCAGAGACTGAACGACTTAAATGGCTTGGATTTCTGAAGCCTGGGTCATGTGTGGTCAAAATGCCTGTAGATTCAGGCCCTCTTCTAAGTGTGGAGAGGGGAAAACTCCAATATTTTTGTAGGCTGAATACAACACATGAGGTCTCTCTCTTTTCTCCCTTGTTTGGGGTAATAATGCCACAATGGATCAGGCTGCAGGTCACGCACAGTACCTCATATAAACCTAAGAGCTTCCAAAGGTCTCACCCTCATAGGGCATCACAGTGAGAATTACAGCTTCAACATCTGGGTGGGGAAAGGTAAGGGGGCTGCAAACAGGAATGCATCTTCAGGTTTCAAGGTTAAGGAGGGATAAATACAAATTTAGGGAGTTTTTGGTAAACTCTAGAATTCTTACAATTTTTCTTCCTTTCTCTTTTTTTAACTTTATAAAATGCTAAGATTGGGGCCGGGGAGATGGCTCAGTAGAATAAGTGCTTGCCTGGCAAGCATGAGTTCAACCCCCGGTTCCACTAAAAAAAAAAAAAAAAAAAAAAAAAAAAGCTAAGATTTAGGGCCTTGTAGTTCTCATATTTTAGTTGGGTTTCTACTAAGCTTTTTTCCTGAGAAAATGAACTTTCTAAACTAGAAAACCTTTTTCTTTCATCAGAGTTCTGCCTCTAAGGCCCTCTTTTTTTTTTAATCAAAGATAAAATAGTTTTTGCTAAGGATTAAGTATTTCAACTCAACATAAGCGAGTTTAGCTCATGGAATTGAATGTTCCCTTCTTTTGGTATGGTGATCCAGCTCCCTGGGGTGTCACGTGGGCTGGGCTTTTGTTTGCTCTTACACTGGTTGTCTTTGGGGGCAAGAGAGTTCCTGATGGCCTATTTCCTGTCAGTGCAAGTGCCTAGACAGAAGAAACCATGACCCCAAGCTTGTATGTGGAATTGGCATTGGTCAGATTGTGCTCATAGATGGTAATATTGTAAATCTCAATGTTGAAATGCTGAATCAGGATAGCAGGAGAGACAACTATTTAGTATCTCTACAGGAAGACGTAGGGTCCTCTGTGGTTATGGCTAAGCTTGTTTTTAAATATCATAATTGTCCAAATAATATCTTACCACAACAAATATATAACTAAGAGTATCCTCAGTGTAGCAGAAAATAATTCAGTGAATGAAAGGCTTCTCAAAACATCAAAACCTAAACAGATAGGAATTATATATAAGGAGCATCCTTGCAAGTAAATCGCTTAATTGTGTTACACAGTAAAGACATTGGAAGCAGAGAAGAGCTCATGGACCACTTGACCTAGCGACCTGTCAGTGAAGCTGTACCCATGAGTTTGTTTACCAGCTCCACCCAAAACCAACAGGTGGGAGAATACTTCAAGAATTTCATTGAGAATGTTAGTTGTTAATTCCTGAAAAAAATGTCTTGTCTTAAATTTCAGCACTTGCTTTTCTCTTTGGGAGTGACAAGAATATTTATTCTTTCTGTGGTTTCCCTGGGTACATTATGTCAAATTATCAAGAAGTGCCATGGCACGTTTTGCTGTCTCATGACTTACTTGTTTTGCCTGTGGTCAGCCAAAGGAATGTCAAATATCTTATGGAACTCTAGAGTTTTAAACCTTTTGAGTAAATTAATTTTGCTTAATAGAGTTTGTATTTTATATTAACTATTATTTATTTCATCTTATATAGACATATTTTTCTCTTGCTTTTTTATTTACTGGTGGGCCCCTAAATGCTGTGGACTGAATATTGTGTCCCCCCCGACTCCATCTCCAACTCCTAAGTGGAAGTCCTGCTCCTCAGTGTGATAGGTTCTGAGTGCGAGCCCTTCAAGGGGAAGTGAGTTTAGAAGACCATGAGGCTGGGCTCACTCATCATGGGGTCGGTGCCCTAATAAGAAGAGACACAGAGGACTTGTCTCATGCTCTGTCCACCATACAAGGTGGCCTAAAAGTATCTTTGCAAACCAGAAGGCATCCTCACCAGGACTGAGGCTGCAAGGACCATGATTATGGATTTTCCAGGCTCCAAATTGAGTGAAATAAATTCTTGTTGTGTAGGTGATCCAGGCAGGGGTGCACTGTTCCTGCAACCTGAGCTCCCCGAAACACTGCAGAGTAGCTGCCACATAGTATGCAACCTTCAAGTTCTCCTCGCTTAGGATATGAATCCATTTAGTGAAATCTGACCTTTCTGGAATTAAGAAACTGCAAGCAGAGGGCTCTCCTGGTGAAGCTACATCGCCATCAGTCAGAGAGGGCCAAGGTAGCGTGCAGCTGCTGCCTTAAAAGACCTACCATCATTTGATCAGTGCATACGAGGTGCATGTCCTGAAATACTCCACTGTTGCATTAATATGTACAATGGACACCCACTAATAAAAAAATAAAAGACAGTGTTTTAAAAATATATCACACCAGCAAAAGCAAGGAGAAGCAAATATCTACTAGAATTGTGTGTCTATTGTCCTTGAAAATGTGATATAAAAATCAAAGTCATCCTTTGCAAATGAAAAATGGCTGCTGTAGCAGCCAAACTTCTATTCCATTTATTTTGCCATTCTGCAGAAGAAAAGAGATTAGGGTAGCACTCATCAGCCACTCTGGCCCAAATCTTGCTGATTCCTGAGTACTTCTCCAACTTTTCCTGTTCTGTTTATGTCTCTGGACTCCACTACCTCCCTGCCACTGGTACCTGCCTATGTCCACGGAGTCTGCTGAAACAGAGCTTTGCTTTATATTTAAGTGAGTGTGGGGTAAATGTACTCATACTAACTTTTGTCACTATGCTCTGTTTGAAAAATGAGACCAGAGGCTTTCAACCAATGAGTCTAACATACTATTTTTTCACTATGTATGATTTCTTCCCACCAGCTGATGTCTGACATTTTCTGGAAAGAACTCCAGCCTGGAATGTCATGACTGGGAGGAGGAAGTGCTACTTAGGTGTCCTGAACAGAGGCCCACAGTGCTGCAAAGTATCTTTCAGTTCACGGGAAATCAGCCCGCCATTCTCCAAGAAAGACTCATCTGACCTAAAATGCCAACAGCACTGTGACTGAGAAACCCCCTTGTACTAGATGTCAGGGGCTTCTTCCCTTCCTCCATCACCTTCTTCCTTCCCCTCTCATTCCTTCCTCCCCTATTTCCCCCTTCTTTCTCCCCTGTTGGGGTCTCATTGTGTTGTGCAGGTTGACCTCAAACTCTTGGGCTCAAGCGGTCCTCCTGCCTCAGCTTCGGGAGCAGCAGGGTCATTACTGTGCCTGGCATGAATTTCTTTTCTTAGATCACCATGCATACAGGGAGCTTATCCTTTGCTTTTCCATGGAGTAGAAAGCTAGGGTTCCACTGGTGTGAATGAAATCAAAGTAGCCACTTAGGTTACTTTTTTTTTTTTTTTTTTTTTTTTTTGGTGGAACCAGGAATTGAACTCAGACCCTTGAGCTTGCCAGGGAAGTGCTTATTCTACTGAGCTATCTCTTCAGCCCCTTCACTCAGGTTACTTTGAAGAAACATAAAACAGCAAGCAACATTCAAGGTAATAGCTTTTGGTTATGGTTAAAGTGCTATATACATAGCACTTTACATAGCATTCAAAATGTCACAGAAAATAAGCTTTCTTTAGAGGCAAGGTATTTTTTTTTCAAGGGGATGTCATGTTTTCAAATTAAACAAAGGCAACACAATATCAGCCCCTGTTTTCTGGGGTCACAGGAGTGGGAATCTAAGTGGAATGTGTTTGAAGTTTCTGATTCCCTTTCCATAGTTTTCCACTGTTTTTGATAAAATATATTTAAGATAGTTTTCCACACAATTTCTCCTTTTTTATACCCTAACACTAATTCATTGCCTGCTTCTTTCTTAGAATAATCTCAGCAGCTAGCATTTATGGAATCCTAATATGTGATGGGAGGTTTTGTGAGAATTTGACATATTGAATACTCAAAATAACCCCACAGAGAAACTGATGTCTTCTTCCTTTCACTGTCAAGTAAGACAATAGAAGCACCTTGCCCAGAGTGGCGCAGGTACTAGGTGGAGGTGCGGGATGCAGTTCTAGGGAGCTTAGCTCCAGGGTTGGTATCCTTCACTTCTGTGTAGAGATTAAGTTCAGAAGATCAAATATTCCCTTTCCCAATCCTTCTCTTACAAAATTTCTGTTGAGAAGAAGAACGTCTATAATCATATTTAAAAGGACAGGGAAAAGCGAGTGACTCAATAATCCTTGTAGTAGAAATTCAAGTATTTATACTATGAAGCAAAATATAAACTGTTGGGCCTGGTCACACATGGGTTGCATATCTCCTGCACCCCACCCTGGTCCCCCCCACTTCCATATGTTACAGTGGCACCCGTGGGTGGAATGAGTTCTTGGGTTGGGGGCACAGCACTGGGCCACACTTCTTCTTCGCCTCTGCTTTTGCAGCTGACTGTTCCCACCACCTGCCTAAGACCATCTCTTGTTAGGCCTCTATTCTCCAGGTCCATTAAGACACAGACCTCCTTGGGTGTAAGAATGCAACTACAATTCTTGTGATTTGATTTCAGTCCTCAGAAGCTGGCCATCCCCTTCCTGGCTGGGAGCCTGCCTTCCCTTGGAGAAAGAGATCCAAATAAAACAACAGTGCCTGGGACCTCTGCAAGATCAGAGGCCTGGAGGTGATGAGGAATCCCAGGAAAGGAAGCATTTGGGTTTTAAAAGCTTATTAAAATCCATGGGGTTCCTAGCACTTCAATACCAGAGAAAGACAAGAAAAATCCTGCATCATTGCTTTCTGCCAGCCACCCTTAGCAGGAGAAAAAGTTAGCTGTTGAGAGGCCTATTACCAAAAGTTTCTCCTGAAGAATCTCTGGCAGGTAACCAGCCTCACCAAAAGAGCAATTAGGTAGGGACCCTAAGACTCTGTCATCATTTGCTATTTTTCAGTAGCCTGAAAAAGAGGCTGAATTTTTAAACACCCATTTCACTTCGTGCATTTGTCCTGCTGATCTTTTGTGGGGCATCTGTGCTGTGCAACGTGACTTCACAGTCAACCATCCTGCCTAAGACTGCAGCAGACCACCACTAGCGAAGGCCAGGTCATCTGTAGACATGGTCTAGTTGTGGGACAATGGGCTGGTGTAGGTCATAAGAATCTATTTTATTTTTACAGGTAAACAACTAATTTTGTATGAAGATTTACTTCCGACAGTGAATAGCATGGATTTATCTGGTGAATCTCCTACACACCTCAGCACATGGTCAACTGACCTTAGGTTACTAAAGCCGCCTTCTACTTTGAAAGGCTCTGAAATAAAAATTAAAAGGCATTTGTAATTTCATCAGAGAAAACTCAAAAGCGAAGTACTTAGTCTAACACAGTTAATGGGTAGTTACATTGTTAATGACTTTTTCCATTCCTGCTTCATGTGTTGGTCAGAAGCACAGGTGAAAATAATAATGACTTGATGGGGTGAATTTCCAGTCAGACTGCAACCTGCTGATTCTCTCTCAAATCAGAATCCTGACCCTGGGCCATGGCCCAAGCTACAGACAAGTTATGCCAGTCTCCTCAGAGCTGCACACAGCTGTGACTTGTCCCTGATCAACTGAGTTGGGTGGAGAATGAAGGCACAACCTTCATCTTGCTTGCCTGAAAGGTAAGAAAGAGCTTGCACTCAGTGCCCTTACATGGCCCACTTTGCAGGATGTCACTGAAGCCAGAACCCTGCTTCTACCAAAAGATGTGGTCAGCACCCTGGTAAATAGTGGGGTGTCACGTTGGAATCACCCAGGTCTGGCTGCCTTGTAGAAGAAGGTCTCCTGGCTTAGTCTAGTCCAGCTGCTAAAGGTGACAGGAAATAGTGTCTTGTGTTACCTAGACTTATGCTTTAGGTTTTGCAGTTATGGAGGCTCAAGCTTTGGACTACTTAATACAAAGTTCTTCTCTGTCCCTTGGTGGATCCAATGTAGGCCTTCACACTGTCTCTCTGGGACACATCCCAGCCCAGCACAGAAGGTTACAGAGCAAAGAGCCTAGTTTCCTACAGCAGCATCAGATAGAATCAAGTAATGAATTATTTAGTCCTAAGACCAGTTTGCAGTTTCCGAGATGCATGTGTCATAGCCTGGTTGCCTTTATGTCAGCAGCTGTGGCAGTTACACACGAGGTGGCATTTCTCCCTAGAAATTCCACATGCAAGCTTTCTTCTGCTTGGCTTTTCTGTTTTTGGGGAGTATGCGCTCAGGCCCTGCCCCACAAATGTATTTTCATTAACAATAAAGAAATCTGGCAGAGGGCCTCTTTATTACCCGTTAGAACCTGGAATTAATGTGTGCTGGCCTAATAGTGAAAAAATACAGCTCCATCACAAAGAATAAGCAGCTCTCTAATTCATAGAACTGGCAGGAGGGGGCCTCCAGGTGTGGGTAAAGACTGATTTAGTACAACTACAACTCAATAGTATTTTTAACTACATAAAACAGCCGTCTTCCACAATTTCTAAATTTCTATTATCTTAGTAATATTATTCTCATGACTCAGAAGGAAAATATTTTGTCTAATGCTTCACCCAAAGGACCAAGGTAAGTGAGTGGTGATTTTTCACACCTTCAGTGTTAGTGCAGACTGGATGCGGGCTTCACAGAGGAGAGCAAAGACTGCAGCTGCACACTTTCCTTGCTGTCACCTAAGGTCAGAAACAGTGGTGAAGGGGGTGAGAGTTACAAAGTCACTAGGACCCTCGCACTTTGCACAATGTACTTTCCCCATATCCCAAGCCAGTTTGTGCCAGTCCCTGCCAAGCTGCCCAGCTTTCGATGTTGATTTTTGTTTCTTTGGTACCAGTAATCGAACTGAGGACCTTGTGCTTGCCAGGCAGGCGCTGTACCACTGTGCTATCTCTCCCTGGCCCAAGAGCTCAGTTTTGGTCAAAGCAACAGAGGTCTCATGACGTGCTAATCTTCTATATCTCCAGATGGCTGATCTACCAGAGAAGAGAAGATTCTCTTTAGGGGATTAAGATTTTAAATCTCATTTTTATAATTATCCACATCAGGAGTATGAGATGATGCCATACTGAAGAGAAAGAACATGGGGATTCAGAATTTCAAAATCCACCCAGGAACCTCATCTTTAGTGATTGGCTGGTTTTTCTTTTAATCTTATTTCCAAAGGCCTCTAGAAGCTATGCGGTTGCCCACTGGCTCTCGTCTTGTATGGGTGTGGAACAACCCACTGCCTCCTATACCTTCGCCTCTGTCACTAGCTTCATGGATTAAGCCATGGAGCAATACTGCATGTCTTCTAATCCCTCATCCCATCACTCACCATTTCATACAAACTTGGTCTTGCTCAGGGCTGAGAAGTTGTCCTCCAGCCTCTGGCTGAGACCATGGTTCCTGGCCTTGCTGCTTATTTCAAGAGTGAGCTTGAAACTTTCATGGCTAGAAATCCTCTAGAGTCTCAGAGACACCAATGACCAGGTGCAGAGAACTGGGAGCTCTGGGGAAGGGAGACAGCCAGGCAGCCCCTTTCCCAGGGTGCACTGCACTCTCAAGACTCCCTGCAGAGCTTCGTGGCTGCTTTGGCTGGGGGTGCCTGTGCTGATCCTGGGACACGTACCCCAGTGCATGCAAATGAGGGCATTTCTGCTTTGCCCACTAGGACAAAACTGGCAATCATTTCAGGCAAAGAAAGTGACTCCACATTGATGTGATAAGCCTGTGTGTCCACTAAGAATGGTAGAAAAGGCCCAGAAAATCATATAGTGGCTATTAGTCCCCTGAGGAGATAAAGGGACTCCTTGAAGATCATACCAAACTAAGCTTGGCACCCAGGATGAGCCTTCTATCTTCTCTGTATTTTTCATCCTGTCTTCCACCTTACTAAAAAATTTCCCTTAGAAAAAAAAATGCAGCAGGTCCCCCATACCATGTGACTTTCTCTGCCCCTTATTCTCCGGGTTCTACAGCTAAGAGGCAGCCCACTGTGGCCCTGACTGTTCTCCATGGGATGCTCTGGGCACAGCTTTTCTATTGTGTGACACAAACTAAGATACTCCAGGATTTGCCTAAACATGAAAAAACACTCATCCTCAGGGATGGAGAAAATAAACATCTCCTAGTGGGAGGGAAGTTCTAGCCTACAGAATTAATAGCTTAAAAACCCTAATTATATTTTACTGCCCCGCAAAGAGGAAAATTGCTAATGATACCTCTAGCTGACTCCGAGTTTCTCCCTACTTCTGCACAAAACACTTTCCAAAAAAAAAAAAAAAAAAAAAAAAAAAAAAAAAAAAAAAAAAAAAAAAAAAAAAAAAAAAAAAAAAAAAAAAAAAAAAAAAAAAAA
>PVKA01004053.1:66097-85226 GCA_004027165.1 Ctenomys sociabilis | reverse complement strand
TCCCTTTGTGCCTGGCTATATTGACTAGAGACATTTAAATTAGAATCTTACTCAAATGCCACAAAAATATGGTATTTTGCAGCAACATGAGTTATAACAGGAAATTTAAACCTCCAAACACCATTCACTGTGGAGTCTAGGCAGTTTTATTTACATTCAGGCGCACAGGGTGGTGAAGATAGCTCTGTAGAATAAGCACTTGCCTGGCAAGCACCGGGTCTTGAGTTCAATCCCTGGTATTGCAAAAAATAAATAGATAGATAGATAAATTCAGGGGCATTACCTGAGATACTTTCACATTCAATTGAGTACATTATTACATGATTTGTAGTTTCACAGGGACCAGGCAAAATGTACCTGTTTTCACAAATTCATAGCTGACCTCTTTGAAAAGAGGGGACTGACTGGTTAGAAGAAATGCCCTTCGGCTCATTCCTTTGCATTCCAGAGTTGGTAGTGTCAATCAGCCCACAGTAACTGGAAGACACTATTGCTGTTAGAGCCAACTTCAAAGCTGTTGTGTCTTCTGCTATCTGCCATGCTGAATGAAGAAGCTCAAGATTACTTTTGTTCTTGGTATCCCTCAAGAATTATATGGGGTGGGGCCAGGGAGATGGCTCAGTGGAATAAACACTTCCCTGGCAAGCATAAGGGTCTGAATTCAATCCCCAGTTCCACCAAAAAAAAAAAAAAAAAAAAAAAAAAAAAAAAAAAAAAAAAAAAAAAAAAAAAAAAAAATTAACTTACAATACCAAATGAATTCAAAGCACTTTCTGTAATCTTCATTCAGGAAGGAATGACCTTGGGGTCCATTGCAGGCAGGAAGGACAGAACACCCCAAAACAAACCCAATTCCATCTCTCTGCAAGGAGTCCCATCTATCCCAAGCATGAAGAGCCCAGAGAAACAAGTGACACTCTTTTCAGAGATTATTTCCCATTCATTGTGTTCAAACAAACTCTCTCAGGGCCAAAATGTATACACTGAAGCGACTGGTTAGCTGATTCAGAAGATCTGGGTGTCAATTTTCCTCTACTAGGTACTAGCAGGCTAATCCTGTGCTGGGATTCTATGTTGGAAAAAGTGGAGTTACTACTACTCCCCTTTCCTTCCAACTGTTCATTTCTAAAACAATTTCAAGCATGGAGCAAGAAGTTCTCACACATCCAGCTTTGACCTGAAATCGCAGTGGTTGCCAGCCTGCCTCCCCTGCCTCCTTTCTCTTCCCACGACAGCTTGTGGTGGTGGCGGCGCTATTGGAAAGTGACTTGGTGCCATTTCAGTGCTTCACGAGTATCTTGGAGGAACTGAAGTCGCTCTTCCCCGTGGCTGCAGTTCCAGCCAAGACGTGTGATCCCAAACCTGAATTACTACTCTGCAGTTTTCCCGGTATGCCAGTACTGTCTCTGTAACTGATTTTTTTTTTTTTCTGAAGAAGCCAGTAAAGGCTCAAACATTACATTTACTTGTTATATGTCTAGCTTTTTTTTCTCAGCTTAGACCACTCTCGCTAACTTTTGCTTTTTACATCAACATTTTTGAATAGTCTAAGTCAGTTATAGCTCACTGTACAACATCACTGTACAATTTGAAGTTGTTTTCTTGTATCTCAAGTCAAGTTAAACATCCGAGGAAGAAATACTATAGGTGCCGTATAGACTGCTAGCCACTGCGTGCGCCACAAGGCAGTCAGTTTCAGGTTTTCTCATTACTGGTGGTGTTAACTTAAAATAACCAAAACTATAAATCCTTAATTTTCTAATTTTATACTTTTTTTGTTTTGCTGTATTGGGGATTGAACTCAGGACCTTGTGCTTGCCAGGCAAGTGCTTATGCTGTTGAACTATCGCCCCAGCCTCTGGAGGTATTAACTTCATTAAACGGCTACTGATGCACTGGCAGTCATGCTTTTCCACTGTAAAGAAAAAACATTTGCTTGGAAATTAGTAATGGACTTGTGAAAACTGTACGAATTTTTTATCCTCCAAAAACCTTTTTATCCAATATATTTTAATCATAAATCCAAGGAATGACACAGGCACTATATTTATGGCAAAAAAAAAGTGCTATTATAATTTTATTTTTTCCTGTATTAGCTGATGTTCTTCTATAAAGAAAAGCACACCCTTTTGGCTTTCAGTATGGATTACTGTTTTGACAATTTTATGTGTTAGGATACAAAATCCATGTTAGACTGTGAATACTGGAGCACAAATATCTAACAAAACTCCTTGACCGCACTACTATTTGGCAAGTAGGAGATATTGTTTATAATTATTTTATTCTATGTGCCAGAAGCTATCGTGCCAATTTAATCTTGTAGTAGTAGAGTGCAAAGGAATCTTCAAATTTTACCTTTCCCGGGGGAGAAATAATGATGAAGCTCCCTGACCCAAGACCTCTCAGGGGTTTTCTAGGCCTGTGCTTCAGTAATCCCTGAGTGTTAGGGCTATAAATCACCCAGTTTTCCATTATCCCAGAAAGAACCAAAGATAAGTCAGCATATAAGAGTGACAGGTTTACTGCGTCTCACAGAAGGATTCTACCCATGGGCCTCTGAGCCCGAGGCATGATAGAAAGTTAAGCTGAAGAAGCTGCCCACTGGAAGGTCAGACCCTTACAGGTCTGACCACCTCCCAAGAGTTCCATGGTCGGCAGCCAAGCCTTTAACCCAGGGTCTTCTGAGAAGGGTACACTTCATCTCCCAGCTATGGCAACACGTAGAGACGGCGACTCACAGCCTCTTGTGTTCCACCCACACCTCTGTCTCCGTTTCAAGACCCACTGCAGGAACCCCTCCACCACTGGTCCCTGATACACATCAGCAGACCCTCAGCCTCCAGCCCCTGTTCTCTCCCTTGAGCTTGGAGGAGGCAGAAGCTGAGCTTTGCAAATGAGTGGGGGCTCTGATTTACTTGGTCTGTTCATGACACAAGCGGACTCTGAGAGAAGCAGCAACTGGTCAGTTGAGCATCCACCAGGTACTGTAAGGGTTTGGCCCATTTTCTTATTTCCTCATTTTGGTCTTTTAAGGAAACCAGCAATCTTGGTGCTGAGTCTCCTTACTGGCCTTAAATTAGTAAAGACTTCAGCAATACACAGGAACTCACTCAGGGAGCTGGAGGACAGTTATACATGTGAGAGACATAATTTCAAAAGTTTATGTAGTTTGCCTCTAGTGACATCAAGGTCTGGGAGAAAGAAGAACAATATTTAGATTGAATACTGACTGGACTTTGCTAATAACCACCAAAGGCTTTCTTAGCTAAATACAAGTTACATCCCCCAACCCTGTGCATGTAGTTTTTATTGAAGGCATTAGGAAGGATGTGTAGGGAAATGTGGAGCATTTCTTCTTGTCCCAGAGCTGCCTAGTCCCTGGGGAGCATGCTGCCCTTTCCTAGAAAGCAGACTCCACACCTCAGCTTCCTCCTGCACCTTTCCCCTTAACTCCTACTTGCTTATCAATTTTCTATTTGTTCCTTTGTTCTGAGTGGTACACATTCAGTGCACACATTCAGCACTCCCTTCCTCCATGAAGAAATTATGGCCAAGAATATCTCTGGTTGAGTAATTTTTGTTTTTTTTGGCAGAACCAGGGATTGAACTCAGGCCCTTGCACTTGCCAAGGAAGTGCTTATTCCACTAAACCATCTCCCTGGCCCCTTGAATAATTATTATGTATTGAAACATGTACCAACTGAATCATACAGAATATTTCTAATTGAAATACCCAGCAGGTTAGGAAAACAGTTCAGGGTGTGACTTCCTATGGCCCAAACTCATAACAGAAAACAAGTAAAGCGGTATAACAGAAGAGCAACACACTTGGGACTTCTCTTCATGTCTGCACCCTCAGCTGCTGTCTAGAGCAGAGACCCACACCACAGAGCTTCTCTAAATGCAGCCAGCACTGCCAATCTCAACCTCATTTAGGAGCAGACTAGCAAGGCAAAGTCCTGGACTATCTCAGACCCACTGATCAGCATTTGAGACAAGCTCTCAGAGGAGGCTTGTGTTGTATACTAAAGCCCAAGAGCCACAGCTCTTAGGTGAATGATTCAAGGAAGTTACTGAATTTCTCTGAGCCCTACCTCTTTCACCTGCCAAATGGGGAGAAAATCTCTTTCATAGAAGGGTGAGAAAAATCGAAGCATCATTTAGTTCTTTGTCTAGAATACTTTCACATTAATACTTTTTAAAATAAATAAAACCAACAATCTTATATGATAAAATCAACCAGGTAATATTCACATTGACTTAGTAAAGATGCAGACAACAGAACATGATGTCTAAAAGCAAAACAATCTGAACTACAAGTTGGTACATACGTACATCAGTAGAGGGCCTAAAAGTAGCATATGATACTGCTGTTCTGCGTTTCATACACTACATCTAGAGGATTCAATGAACATGCTATCATGCCTCAAGAAGCTCTGTGTTGTGTTCTGTGCTTTGTGATTTTTCTTTCTCTTTCCTTTGGAATTTTTAATTTTGTTTAAAGGAGGAATGTAAAAATAAAAAAAGAAAGGAAGAAAAAAGAAACAAAGACAGGACAGGAGAAGAAAGAGGAGGGGCAAGGGAGGGAAGAGGAGAGGAGAAGAGGGGAGAGGAGAGGAGAAAAATAGGAAGGGACTCATTCTATGTTAGATAATATAGAATACTGCATATGAGGATATGACAAGCAATGCAGTTCTTTTTGCCACCTTGCTGGAATGGAAAGTTCTTTCCTGATCAGTCCTAAGAGAGGAAGGCTTTTTTTTTTTTTTTTTTTTTTTTTTTTTTTGTGGTACTGGGGATTGAACTGAGGACCTTGTGCTTGCCAGGGAAGTGCTTATTCTATGGAACTATCTCCCTGGCCCCTAAGACCTTACATTTTAATGTGCATCCTGCCGAGAAACTTGTGGCTGATTTGTGCCCTCTGGCACCTCTGTTTCAAACTCTTCATACACACGGTTGGGAGAAATCAAGGTTTCAGGGGAGGGGAAATCAGAATTTTCCTCCTTTAAGAATTAAATTTCAGGGCCAAGGAGATAGTTCAGTGGCATAAGTGCCTGCCTGGAAAGCACAAGTCCCAAGCTCAATCCCTGGTACCCCCCCCAAAGGGGGAGGGTGATAATTAAATTCCAATTCTATACTGAGAGGGCCTTCAAGGTATAAAAGGAACATGGACAATGACATGACAAAAGAGAAAAACAAAATCCAATCACAGAAATGTAGTGGGAATTGAATACTCTGAGCACAAACAAAAATGCAAATCCGTCAACAGTGAATTCTCCATCTGGAGGATCATTAGAAATATGCAAATACTTCTAACATGGGACATTCCTGATCTCACTGCAGGCATACCAAGCCAAGCTCTCCAGAGGCAATATTCAGAAATTAGATCTTAAAAAATCCACACTTCGGGGATTAATTCCCACATACAGTGTGGTCTGTGTGTGTTTGTATGTCTCTAGGTATATGTGTTTGCAAGTGTGTATATTCATTTATTCTGAATTCTGCTGAAACAAAAACAAAACAGAACACACACACATACACACACACCGCCCCCCCCAAAAAAATTAGGTCCATTACTCTGAGAACAGGAAACATGAGAGAAAGAAAAATATTCCTATGAGTAAGTGAATCCAGAAAGAAATTTCTCTTTTGATATTGTGTATATAGGATTTTTTTTTTTTCATTTAGGACTGAGTCTATTGGGTCTACCAGGTCTATAGGGGCTAACTATGTAGATTGGACTTGTACTGATTCTCTTGTTTCCAGCCTCCCTAGTGCTGGGATTACAGGTACATGCTACCACACCCAGTCTCGATTGCCCCCTCGTGCGCCCTGGTGGAAGGACTGGCAGGGCACGCAGAGTATGAAACTTCAGCACTGCGCTCTGCCTAAGCAGGTGCTTTAGTCTACTGAGCTTCAGGTGGGCCCTTGTGTATACAGGATTTTGAAGGCTCAAGTAATGGGTGACCTGATGACAGCACATTTTAGTCTGGCCGTAAAGTTTATCAAAACCTGCAGCATCCCCTGAGGAGCCTGAGGGAGTGCATGTGTTGCTTCTCTACACTGTGATCTAAATGTTTTTTTTGTTTGAGTCACTAACTGATTCCCCTCCCCCCTTGCAGGAGTCTTTTTCTGGTACAAGCAGAAGATGAGAGAGTGTATTACACACAATAATTTTTAAAAACTTTCTATGTGGTTTTTGTTATTCTCGTGTGCTAGCAAACACAAAACAATATGAGCAATAAAATATCCTTCCTCTTAAAAATCTCTTATTAGTCTGATTTTTAACAATTGTTGAGATTTAATAGCACCTGCATACATTCATATACACACATAAATATGTACATTTAGTATACACTTCTGTGTTTACAAAGAAAAATCCTTCAGCTTTCCCACCTACATAGTTTTAAAGATGTACTTTAATTTGAAAAACACTGTCTTCTACAAGGTTTTAATGTAAGCTTTAATTTAGAAACTGAAACAAAATGTGGACTACAGGGTATAATATTTTTGTTTGATAAATGAAAATTTTAGTTCATATATAAAATATCTTGTGGAATTTGAAAATATCTTTAGAAAAGGAAATTAACTCTCAGATCATTTGTTTAAAAACAAATCAAGAAAATAAAGTCAGCGTACCAGTGAGCAGTTAGCACTACTGTGTCAGCTGAAGACCCTCCCTTCATCATTATTTGTGCTGGCATGATTATGTACACATAAAATTCAGTGTAAGGAAATTAGACTGTGTTTATTTCTGGTTTGATTATTCATGCACATCCTAATTAGTGAAAATGCCTCCATGGTAGGAAGCACTGCGGGGGAGCACGGCCTCTCCATGGAACTCAGAGTTCTCCATGGACCACAGATGCTGCCCCTGGCTCTACTCGCCCCTCTACCCTGAATACTCTCTGCAAGTCTCTTCTCCTCACCTTGTCCTTCCCTTTCTTTTCTAAAATATCTAGCATTTACTGTGCACTCAGCTTGACCAGATGCTTGATTGTGACATCACAGAATCCTCTTCATTTTGCATCCTTATCCCTGTGATAAGAATCTTTGCCTGTATGGCCCCAAAGCTGCCTTTGCTATCTGCTTAGGAAATAGTCCTTCCTGCATTGTCTTTAATTCCTGGTACTATTCCCAAAGCAGAAGTCATCAACCTTATATATTTCCAAAGTAAACAGTTACAGAACTTTGCCAGTAGTTCTGTTATTATACGAAGCTCTGCTGGTAAATTTAATGACTGTAAAAGAGAAGTATCTCACAATAATGAAAGAAAAAAATAAGCACTTACATTATCATCAAACTTCCTCACAGGTTACATTGCAAAGCGTGCAATAACACTATCTCACCCTTGTTTGTGTAGTCCTTGCTATTTACAAAGCTATTCCAGTCACGTGATTCGTTTTGATGCTTATAACACTCATTGTTATTACTGGCCAATATCATCTCCATGTTAGAGAGGAGTAAACCCCTTGCCTGAAATAATGGGGAAGGTTAGTGATAGAAAGAAAAATTTTCCCAGCTTCAAACTGCTCCTCTGTGTCATTATAAACCTTCCTTTCAGTACATGCTAGCAAGGAAACTATAATTCACTGGTAAGGAAAATTTAGCAAATATTCATTTTTATTCTGATTTTGTAGTTGGAGAAAGGTTTTACAAAGAACTCACACAAAGGGGACAGTCCTTTGTGGGGAGTGGAGCTACAGCTGAGCCAGAAGCAAGCCATGGAAACACATTGTTGGGGTGAGAGTAAGGCCAGCGCAGGAGGTGTCCCGCCTTGGTGTTCCTCCTGCTGGCTACAGCACAGACAGTGCTGGGAATGTTACACTTTTAGTGTTCCCAGCAAAACACCAAGACCTTGGATGTTTTTGGTCAACTGCATACCACCCCATACTTTTTACCCTGTATGAATGAAGAGGCAGACCAGGATGGTTGTCACTTTTTTTAAAACTCAGTCCTAAAGAAAAGGAAAAGGCATTCCTAAACATTGGATGGTGACCTTATAAATTCATAGCTCTGCTGTGAAATTTCCAAAACCTAATAAATTTCCACCAGAGAGGGAACATCCTACTGACCCCAGCTTTCCTTTTAGTGTGTGTCTATCATATGTTTCTTCTTAGTCACCCACCCAAGACCCCACACAATCTTTGCACTGGAGAAGTTTATAGTTTGGAAGAAAGCTCTCATGAAGCATTAGATTTAGACACTGTAAAGAAACTTTAAGTTTTACAGTTTCTTGAAAACATTTCAATGTTTCTTTGAAAAGCCCCAAAATAATTCATATCTGGGAGGATTTTACTTTAAAAAAATATAATCTGATGGTAGAAATCTGATTGTCCGAGTAGTTGAAATGATGGTGTCTTTCATTATAAAGCAGATGTTTCCTTAAAACGTCAAAATATTTTTAGGGAGGCATGTGGAGAAAAATCATTCTTTCAGGCTTTCACAGAGACCAACTTGGTTAAGCAATCCTCACCCACATGGTTGACACTGACCGAGGATCTACAAACTATGGTACAGGGTTTCAGGCTAAATTCTGAGGGGATGTGACTGACTTTGTCAGAGACACATTTCTTGTTATACAGTTCTTGCTTTGTCTTGGTCTTAACCTTCCAGCAGAAAAGTGTAGTAACAAGATATGAAAAGTAAAGCCATATTAATATGCTGAGCTGTAAAGGGCTCAAGTCAACAACTTCTGACATTGCCAGTCCTACAGATATCCCACTTCTATTATGGACTACTGGAGTATATTGGATTATTTTGCTGAATTCATGCACTTACAATATTTAAATGGCAATGGAATACCCATTATGACAAAACTAAACAAAAAATACAAATGAAAGACCATTTTGTACCTGTATATACAAAATAGGATAGATATATATCTACTTTCTCTTAACTCAATGAGAAGAAAAATTTGTTCTAATAGTTTTTGGGCAGGATATCAAGTCTGTATCCTATACTACAAATAACCACTACAAAGACAACAATATTCAATGTATTAATTATTGAACCTGTCCCATTAATCAGTTTTGAAATTGCCTCATTGCTATTTCTCAATAGAATTAATAATAAAAAAGAAGATTGAGTAGTTTCTGAGAGTCATATAATGAAGAAGGTGGTGATGATTAGGTGATTATGAATTATGTTTTAAGAAAACTATTATCATCTGAAATTAGGTTCTCATAATGCATATCAACTCCTACCCTGTCCACTCTCCAGGATTCCTTTACATCTGCACCTTAGCTTCCCAGGTGAATACTGTATCGTTCTTCCTGCACTGCAGAGGCTGACTGGCTATTTCTGACCTTGCTCAGCCCAGCCTGGAGCTCTCCTTCCTCTGGTTTTCAGAGACTGTCTTTCTCCTATTAAGAGTACCAGGTACATGAGTGACCAGCTCACCCAGGATTGCAGGGTGAACCTTTGGTGACATGCTAGTCACTGTGGTCCCCCTGGGCACAGTGACAAATAGTTCAATGAATCTGAAACATAAGGTACTTCTCAGGCTGCTGTAGAGAGAACAACCAGGGGACTCAGACCTGAGGGGCTAAAATCTAGGTTTGTTAGAGCTTCCATGCAGAAAGATCTGACTTAAAATAAAGTTAGCTGTGCAGCAGACCAGCCCATAACAAGGGAGGGCAGGCAATATATCCCAAGCAGACAGAGACCCTTGCTGTCCGGACTGAACTTCTGAGTTTACTTTTCACCAATGATAGACTAACTTGGGCCTCTTCAATTATTGTTTTTAATTTTCCATAATTTTATTGAAGAACATATAGCAATGAGACAGTTTCAAGTCAAATTAGTAGAACAGATTCAATAAATGCATATTGTTTTCGTAGTGGTTATTTGTTGTACAAGGTGCATACATAATATTCTATTTGCAAGCACTATTAAGGCAGATGCTTCTATTCATTGAATTAAGAAAATGTAGCTGTATACATGTCTTTTTTTTAAGCTGAATTATAGTACAGTTTCAATAATTAATACTTTTTACATTGTTATCTTCCTACTGGTTATTTGATCTCATGATTTTTAAAATTTTTCCCTTTAGGAAAATTAAGTTAGGTTTCTCACTAAATGATTATAACAGAAACAGATGTAGCTACCAGAGAGACACTCAATTGTTCTCCTCATATACCATGTATAATCTGCTGACATGTACTTTCACCTGTGAAATAGCAATGACCCCCCCCCCCTTTGATTCAGTAAGGAGTGCTTGAAGACACAGAGAAGGCTGCACTGATCTTTGTTTCCCCATGGGACAGAGCCTGACATTCCTTAGTGTTTAAAGCACCATAAATACTTTACTTGGAGAAGTAAAAAAACAAAAAATGCCACTGATACTTATAATACTTATTTGAAATACTAAGTTCAAATTTAATAGGCCTTCTCAGTACTGTGGAAATCAAGACCCAACTTCCTGAGACACAAATTTTAATTTGAACACTCTTTCTTGGGCATTCAGAAGAAAATTATGTGTAGCACTTATAGGTGCTTAAATTTGCTAGGGTTTGGAAATTCCATGGCAGAGCTATGAATTTATGAAGTCACCATCCGATGTTTAGGCAGGCCTTTTTCTTTTCTTTAGGACTGAGTTTAAAAAAAAGAGAGAGAGAAACTCTTGTCTTTAACACCATCTTCTTAGAAACCTCTGTGCCATGAGAGCCAAGTGGAGGAAGAAGTGAATGTGTGGATGTGTGGATGTGTGGACCGAAGCGGAAAAGAAGAAAGATGAGATGGAGGTCCAGGTGAAGCAGCTCTGCACCCTTGGAGGCCAAAGGAGCAGAAACAAAGAGTGCTGGGGCTGGCGACACTGATGCAGGTTTTGGACTGCATGCTGTCTAGAATGTCTCAATGGATTAGTACTTCACTGCCATCTGATTGCCAAGACCACCTCAAAGAGCGATCCACCTGGTTCAAACTAAGCAGTCTCTTGTTTTTTTGCCCCAGACCTGTGGCATTCTGGACTACTTCTGTTTTCACTTTTGGCTGAGTGTAAAGCGTGTATAATAAATCATCTCTTCTGTGTTAGCTGAAGAATCAAAAAATTAAAAAGAAAAATTTTGAATAAGGAATTTATGTAATATTTACTATAATTAATGTTTGACATTAAAATTATATATATATATATATACATATATATCTTGTCTTGATCACATACACTAATTCAACAAAACTAATGTAATAATTATATGTCACAAATATATATTAATTTTTAAAAAGGACATTTAAGCAGAGGAAATTGCAGTTTAAGAGAACCAACAGAAATTTCTATCTTAGACATGTTGAGTTTGAGATACTAAGGCAGGAATAGCTAGGAATTTGTTGAATTCATGATCTAGACTTTAGGTCAAGCTGTAAGGAATAATACCTATTTGTCTACACAGTAGGGTCACTTGGGTAGCTTTAGAAAGCTTTGATGTCCGGGCCACACTAGCATCCCAACTTAATTAGACACTCTAGGG
Organism: Ctenomys sociabilis; assembly: GCA_004027165.1. Taxonomy (NCBI): domain Eukaryota; kingdom Metazoa; phylum Chordata; class Mammalia; order Rodentia; family Ctenomyidae; genus Ctenomys; species Ctenomys sociabilis. The sequence goes on along the minus strand of PVKA01004053.1, from coordinate 73,758 downwards.
GTACAGGCCAGACATCACGGTGTTCTAAAGTTCCTTAGGTTCTATACTGTGGAGCCAACATTAAAAAATAATGCCACAGTGTATTTGGGTAACATTTCAATTACTGGAAAATTCAAGCAACAAATCAAAACTTTAGGATTTAACTATTGACTTAAGCTGTGGTTACAATTTCCCAAGAAAAATATTTGTATATACTTCTTCCCAATTGTTCCCACTTGATTGCTAAAAACTTCAAATTAAAGGGAGGGGCTGCATCAAAATGGAAAGAACATGGACTTCCTCGGATGGATCTGAGTTCAAATCTTGCCTCTTGCGTTAGTTACCTGAGTGTCCCTGATGGGGACAGTTAATTTCCCTGAACCTTGGATTTTCTTATTTTTACAAACTGGAATAGCTCTCAGTTTGAAAGACTATGGGCCATAAATAGTTCAAATAAAAAGCAGATCACAAGGCTGTCTAATATATTGATATTAATTTTTTGACCAAAGGCACAGAGTCACATGGACAATGTCATGGTGAGCTTTCTGTTGTTCTGCAAATAACAGTGTTAGGGGTTCCAGGTTGGGGCTCTACAGCCAGCCCAAGTAAACCACATGCCGCATCTCAGGCTTCTGCTGTCCTCTGCCATGGTTCCACGGTATCTTCCCCTCAGTTAATGTCATGAGAAGGACGCATCCTGACGGGAAACTGGTGCCTGTGGCTGACGGTGCTGAGAAGCATCTGAACGAGGCTGCAGTCCCTTCTCATCAAGGCCTGGGTAAGCATTTAAATTTCACTTTCCAGATTCCATATTTAGAATACGTTCCCTTCTATCACGCATCATCGCAATGTCTGCTGCTTCTCCCTGGGCTGCGTGCTTCCCTCTCCTCCCCCTGCCCACTGGGGCCTTCACCCAGAGCCCTGCTCTGCCTCCATTTCTTATCTCTTAACTTCCCTTCACTCCAGTGGCATCATCTGGTCCTGAAGATATTTCGCAGAACCTTGACAGGCATTCAACCAGAGAAAGTGCTTAGGGAAAAGGGACTATGATACATTTACATGTCGTTCTGCAAACTGTGAGATTTCCATAGCAAGCATTTTCTGCTTGCAAGAATACAAAACTGCAGCCACCTATTGAACCCTGTGGCACCTTTCAATAAAACTATGATTATCCAGACTTTGACAGTACTTATTTAGGAGGCAGCATTATACATACATGAGAGCAAAATACTGGTCTCTTCCCCTCCATCTATCACTCAATGCTCCGCACCTTATGAATGCCAGCAAAATGCATATTCCACTGAAAAGCATAAGTAAAGCTTTTACCAAATCCAACTTAAGATGCATGAAAGCAGAGACCAACCCTGCTTACAAGCAGAAAATCATCCACGCATGGGTGCATTTGGTCCTGTTAGAAGCTGACAGACAAGTGCAATTAAAACTGATTTGCTTTGCACTCATTCATGTTAAAATCAACTCAACATAACCGAATTCAGCAGGTTCCTATCTGAGGGGGAAGGAGTCAGAGCACACAGTGGACTTACCTGGCTGGGGTGGAAGGCAGGATGGGGTCTGTGCTGCTGGGGTCTGCAGCCTCTGGCACATGCATTAAACAAAGCCATCCTTGGCGGATTTTCGAGACAGAGGCAGCGGGTGCCACAGGAAGATACCGTATCTCCTTATATGGAAAGGAGCCAGACTGGAGCAGCATGCAGAGCGGGTGGCATGAAATGTGCAGATTAGGAAGCAGCTTGCTTTACGTGCATCAGTTAAGTTCAAAGCTCTGTGGCCTCCTGCTAATAGCTGGTCTGGTGAAGAAATAATCAGTGATCCGATGACACAGAGCTGACAGAAGCCAGATGAGAGCTGCTCATGCCCTCTGGCTCTCCCTTCACCAACCTTCCTTTCACCTGCAGGTTCCTGTTTATTGGGGATTTCCCTATCATAGCTATTCTTACACAAAAAAGCACAGGCTTCAATCCCTGTTTTGTATGGAGTCTGGTCAAAAATCATAGAAGGAAGTATTTCATACACCTACATAAGGTTGTAACAACTGAGAATTTAGTTGCACTGACCTCAGAAGAATGAGGAAGGAAGCTGGCATGGTGGCCCTTGCCTGGAATCCCAGCATTTTGAGAGGCTGAGGCAGGAAGGTCGCAAATTTGAGCCCAGACAGGGTGATTTAGCAACTTAATAAGATACTGTCTCATAATAACAGAAAATAAGAGAGAAAAAAGTAAGGAAGGGAGGAAAGAAAGAAGAAAAAAAGAAATGAAGAAGGAAATAAATAAGGAAAGAAAGGAAGGAGGGAGGGAGGAAGGGACAGGAGGAAGGAAGATCGGCAGGCAGGCAGGTAGGAAGGAAGGAAAGAAGAAAAGGGCAGGGCTGGAGACATAGCTCAATGTGACAGCCCCCGGATTTTATCTTTAGCATCACAAAAACAAAATAAAAGAAAACAAACCTTCAACATCCTTATATGTAAATGTGGCCACACACAAAAATTGCCTGGTCTATTATTGCATGTATTACTCATGGCATGTATCAGTCACATTTCCAATGCTGCGACAAAATACCCAGGAGGGCTCCACTCTAAGGCAAAAGGATTTCCTTTGGCTTGGCTTCCTGTTTTACAGGTTTCTGTCATGGTTGCTTCTATGATTTTTGACTATGGAATGGGCTTCCCTGGGAATAGAACTCGATACTCTCATGATGTCAGGAATTGAGTGAGGGGCTGGTGTGCAGTGGACAGGGTGCCATGTCCCCTCAGGGTTCACCCCAGTGACCACACTGCTGTGAGGCATGATCTTCTAATTTCTAAGGGTTGCTATTGTTCATAGCAGCACCCTAGGCTGGCATCCAACCCTGTAGCAAGTGGTCTGGTAGAGCATTTAAGGTCCAAACCCCAGAAGTAGCTAATGCTGCCTCTCTCAGCTCAGCGAGGGACTGCGTATGTTGTCTCTGGGGTCTGTCTATTGATGGAATCATCCCAACTGTTGAGTCTAAGCTCAAGAGTTTGAACTCTCCAAAATTCTTAAATAATGAAAACCTTAATATAAAAATGATAGAAACAAAATACATTCTCTTAGAAAATGAGAAAAACAGAGATGAACATGTGAAAACAACCAAATTACCCATATCCCTACTCCCTAATTGAGCACTTCTAACATTTTTCTGTATAGTTGTTTTCTCAGACTTCTTATGCCATATCTTGGTGCCTTAGTCTGCTTCTAATAAAACTTGATCTTATTATAACCTACTAGATAGCTATCTGCAAACTCACTATAACTGAAATTACATAACTGAAACATGTTTGTAGTTACATGGAGAGTGTGTCTCAGCTGTGGGAATTGTAAGGAACCCAGTTGGAAGGCTCAGAAGAGAAGCCAGAAGCTCCTTGCACAGCTCCAGGTGCCAATGTTTTTAACTCTGAGTCCTTAGGGGCCTCCTGGTGGAATATATGGGAAACCCACAGGGTGGGAGCCTGTGTCTATGGCTGGTACATGGGAGGCAGTGGTCATAGACTTTCCTCTCAAGACCCAAGAGAAAGTCTAGTTTCTTTCTTGCACATGATGACCTGAATTTCTGGCTCTTGCAGTCTTTATCTGTAAGCTCACCTCCTGATTCTCAATTGTTTCCTTTCCGTCAGCCTATAGCCAGGTGCATTTCTAGATTTATCCTAGGCACACATATGTAGTGGTAGCATCTTGGGTATTTGAGACAGGGGACATAAAAAACTTCACTGTGCTCATTTCTCACACAAGCAGAGGGTCAACAGTTTGACCCATGTATTCTTTTCTTATGTGACTGGCCTGTTCTCTATCGTGCCCTATTCTCTCCCCCTTGGATAGGGTACCAGCTGGGCTCAGAGCCTCAGGGGATCCATGTTGTCCAGAAGAAAATAAAAATAATGTATTTAAACCTTTCAGAGAATTTAGGTAATTATCGCAAGAATTTAGGTAATTATCGCAGGAACGAGAGGCAGAGAAGAAATGAAAAGTGAGATTCTCCTGGGCATGGACTGAGAGGGGAGGAGGAAATGCAGTGTGGTGGCTGTACTCTCCTGCTCTCATTCAGGGAGTTACCCCATCCATGGATGGGCCACTGGGGGAAGGGTAAGAGACCATTCAGCTCCCCAAAGGCATCTGTCAATTTTTGATTCCACAATTGTAGCCAAAGTTGGCCCTGGGTTCGAAATCCCAGGAAGGGCTGAAGTTGGTGTTCCTGGTGTCTCCACCTACTGCCCTTGAATTCTTTTCATTCAACTTTTCTGCATTCTCTGATTTCTACAGGAGAGAGTAGGTTCCTTTGAGTAGTCCTTTCTATTCTTCGTTGTTGCCTCCCACTCCTGAGTGTGTGGTCCAGGGACCTGGAGTCTCACCATCACCCAAGAGCTTGTGGAAAGGCAAATTCTCAAGCCTTCTTCCAGAGGCAGTGAATCAGAACCTTCCATTTAATGAGAGCCCCAGGTGACTGATTCCTCAACACTAATTAGAACATTTGAAGCTGTGAATGCTTGAATATTTTACTAAAGAATATGCAATAAAAAATCAAAATGAAAAACAAAGGCTCCAAGGCTGAACTCTATCACTATTCCTATTCAATATAGTTCTGGAATAATTAGCAACAGCCATTAGAAAAGAGGGAGAAATAAAGGGAATAAGAATAGGTAAAGAAGAAGTTAAATTACCACTAATTGCAGATGACATGATACTTGGAAGACCCAAAAAATTCCACCAAAAACTACTAGAACTGATAGGGAAATTCAGTAGCATAGCAGGATACAAAATCAATACTCAAAAGTCAATAGCATTCCTCTACAAACACATTGATAACAAACACATTGAGAGGGAAACTATACCTTTTACAATAGCGCCACAAAAAATGGCATACCTTGGAATTCATCGAACTAAAGAAGTCAAAGATCTTTTCACAGAAAAATTACTGGACTCTAAAAAAAGAGATCGTATAGGATTTCAGAAAATGGAAAGATATTTTCTGCTCCTGGATAGGAAGAACCAACATCGTGAAGATGACTATACTCCCAAAATGTTTGTACAGATTTAATGCAATCACTATCAAACTACCACCAACATACCTCTCAGACCTAGAGAAATTATTCCTCAAATTTATTTGGAGCCAGAGAAGACCTAGAATAGCAAAGGCAATCCTTTCCAACAAAGACAAGGCAGGAGGCATTACAATTCCTGACTTGAAATTATACTACAAAGCTACTGTGATAAAAATCAGCCTGGTACTGGCAACAAAATAGACCTGAAGATCAATGGAATAGATTATAAGATGCAGAGGCCTCTATGAACACACCTGATCTTCAACAAAGGGGCCAAACATGCTTACTGGAAGAAATATAGCCTCCTTAACAAATGGTGTTGAAAAAACTGGCTGTCTACATGTCGAAAACTAAAATTTGACCCAGATCTATCACTATACACTAAGATAAAGTGAAGTGGATTAAAGATCTAAACATTAAGACAGAAACACTCAATCTTTTGGAAGAGAAAGTAGGAGGAACTCTTGAAGACATAATGGTAGGCAAAGAGTTCATGAACAAAAATCAAATAGCATGGATAATACTTGAAAGAATTAACAACTGGGACCACCTCTTATTGAGAAGTTTTTGCACATTAAAAGAAATTACCAACAAAATGAAAAGAGAACCTATAAATTTTGAAAAAAATCAGAAAAATGTCTGCTCTCTAGAATTTATAAAGAAGTAAAACAAAATTAGGGCTCCAAAATTTAAAGACCCAATCCAGAAATGAGCATCTGAGATGAACACACACTACCCAGAGGATGAAATTACAGAAGTGAATAAATATATAAAAAATTATTCCACATCCCTAGCCATCCACGAAATGCAGATTAAAACACTGAAATACCATCTCACTCCAGAAAGAATGGCTGTCATAAAGAAATCAACTAACAACAAATGTTGAAGAGACTGTGGCAAAAAAGAAATCTTTCTCCACTGCTGGTGGGAATGCAGACTGGTGCAAACATTATAGAAATCAGTGTTGGGATTCCTTAAAAATAACTAGAACTAGAAATCTCATTGAAACAGCTATCCCCCTACTGGGAATTTTCCTGGAGGAACTGAAAATGTCATATCATAATGATATATGTGTACATATGTTTATAGTAGCACAATCTGTGATAGCCAAATCTTGGAAACAACAAAGATGCCCATCACCTGAGGAATGGATAAAAAAGATGTGGTATTTTTATACAATGGAGTATTACATAGCTATAAAGAATGATAAACTTGAAGTCTTTATATTTAAGTGGATGCCACTTGAAGATATACTCATAAATGAAATGAACTAGACCCACATGTGTAAATATCATATAGTTTCCATAGTATGAGAACTCAAAAGAAGAAATAAAAATAGAAAAGTATAACACAATTAAAAGTAAAGTGAGAACTTGAGGATTAGACAATGAAGAGAGGGTAAAGAGAAAAGCTAGGAAACATGACATCGCAAAGCCATACATTTTATGCATAAGATAGTTAAGGCAATGATCCTGAGAATCTTCCATAGGTTTTTGAAACTAGCAGCTAATTGGTAGGATTCTCACCCTTACTAACTATATATGCTGATACCTGTGAACTAAGCAACTGCATTGAAGATAGCAGTGTGTAATACTAGGGTCATGCTTGGAATGCCTGTCATTATGGTCTTCTAAATATGTACTGCTTGTCATGACATACCAATTACTGCCATACTGTCTCTCTAGAAAATGTTTTTATTTATTGAAGCACAAGAGATAAGAAAAAAATGTCTCAGGACTGTCCTGCTACAATGTTGTATATGGTTAGATTTCTAAATTTCTGTGTAAAAATGTATAATTGTTTATTCCTATTTTTTAAAAATATTTTTTAATTCTTTTCTTCATATTCTGTAGGGACTTAAAGTTTAACATAACAATATTTTATATAAAATACTTGTTCCATTTTATGTCTAAGATGTTTGATATTCAGACAGATAGTGAGGTTAAGCTGAACTGCATATGTTGTAGGGTAATAATAATAATAAGGTTCTCTTCTAGAGGGTTGACAACCTAAGTTTGGAGACCAAAAATTAGAGAAAAAGAAGGGCTGCAAGGACAGCCAACATTTTGGCCCCAGCCTTTCAAGGTCAGTGAAGACTCAGGACATAGGAGAACCTGTACTATAACAACATGGAACTCAGTTGTGTCCCAAATTTTCTCATCAAGGAGATTATGGGGCCACAGAGGAAAATGATCGATGATGTAGAGTATACCTAAGAAGGGTCATATGGAGAGAAAATATTCTCTCAGAATTTCACAGAGAGCAATTTGGTCAAGCAATGGCCATGACTCATCCACATGGCTGACACTGACAAAGCACCTACAAACTGCAGTACACGGTTTCTGGATAAATCCTGAGGGGATTTCACTGACCTTAGCAGACACAAAAGCTACATTTCTTGTTACATAGGTCTTGCTTTATCTTGGTCTTAACCATCCAGCAGAAAAGTATAAAAATGAGGTATAAAGAGTAAAACCATGGCGCCGGGGAGATGGCTCAGTAGGATAAGTGCTTCCCTGGCAAGCGCAAGGTCCTGAGTTCAATCCCCAGTACCGCAAAAAAAAAAAAAAAAAAAAAAAAAAAAAAAAAAAAAAAAAAAAAAAAAAAAAAAAAA